>QNQO01002164.1:0-141962 GCA_003290165.1 Berberis thunbergii | reverse complement strand
AAAAAGATGAACGTTACACCAAAAAGAGTCGTGGAGGGAGTTATGCTTCCACAGACGCATCTCCATAAAGGATAAGATTTTTAAGAGAAACATCTCCTTCTGTTGCGCCTCACATACTTAAGTCACGCAGATAATTAACCACGATCATTATCAAAGGTAAAGGGAACATTCGACATAGGTATGCAACTTTAACTAAGCCTTGTCCAAATTTATTTCCTTCTTCATAATTGCTGACTTAAGCATCGGAGTGACGACCACAAAAAAGCGGTCCTCGATATGAGTGGGCACGGGATGGGATGAGATGGACCCATCCCTATCCCATCCCGTTCATTCGGGATCGGGACGAGAAGGGTCGGGATAGACCTCATCCATCTCAAATGGGACCGGGACGGGATGGGATGAGCACGTACTAAATAGTCTTCCAATAAAAAATAACAAAAAGAGTTTTATCTCACATTACTCACACACCAATAATGTCAAAATTGTATACATATAACTTACATCATAAACAATAATAGATAGTAAATAAATAAATATAAATCTTTTTTTGGAAAACAAATAAATATTAAATTTCATTTAGAATTAATTATTCAATTCATTTATATTTCATATAGAATTTCATCTTACAATGATTTAATTTCAACACATCCTAAACTTTAATTAAGAAAAGTATTTTGATTAAAATTAATAATAATAAATATTAAATAAATTCAGGACGAAGCGGGATTGAAAATCTTCATCCCGATCTCATCCCACTCTAGATCGGGACGGGATCGGGATGAGTTTGATCAATCCCAAAAGGATCCAAAAAATTGGGACGGAACGATTTCGGGATCGCAAGATGGGATGCCCACCCCTAATCCTCGATAGTCTAATATTTGTTTTGCAAGTTAAACTCTCAAGAGGACATTTTTTAGACGCATTAGATACCATTACTTCTACTAATGGGATATCCATTCCCGCCAAGGTTTGGCACAAAAATGATTTCTTTGAATTGGCTCAATCTCCCAACCACCACCTCCCCTCCTTTCTTCTTGTGTATGTTGAGTCTATCAAACCACGTGTAATCAAACCAACCAAGACCCGACCTTAATGTAAAACTTCTTATAACAATTTAATAAATATTTTATATTTTAAAATGTTGGAACACAATTTTCACTCCACGAGTATAATATAAACTAAGGTGTTAACACGTTCTACGTGTGCGTATATTTTGTATTTTTATTTTATTTTCAAATTCAATATAAACAAAATTTTAAATTTTGAGAGATTTGACTGGAGATTTATAAGCAAAATAACCATAAAAATTATTTACATTTTTTATTTTACTAATATAAAAAGGAAAAAACAGTTTTATTGAGTAAACTATCAAGTTGTAAACAATTCAAACTTAACATAGTCCCATTACAAATAGACAAAAAGTTTGTTAAGGGCACAACACAGGCTATGCGTGCAAACAATTCCTTCTTTTTCATTATTATTTTGTTGGGATGATGAGTTCAAATAGGTCAAGTTTGCTATTAGAAATAAATAAAAATAAAAATAACTCCCTAGGATATTCATGTTGTTACAAAATAAAACTTATTTTCAATTGGGACATGAGAGAAGGTTGAAATAAATGGATTGACGAACAATAGTTTGAAGATTATAAAAATAAAAATAAAATCAATGTGAGTTTTGTATTAAGCCAGCTAGGAAAGCTCAAACCCACTGTTATGATTGTGAATTAAGCCCAAACCCACGACACTGAAGGAGTTTTCACTAGATTGGAGGAGATTGAATTGAAGCTCGGAGGTCGACGGTTGTGTTGGAAGAGTTTGTGTTCGTCAACTTGAAGAGCAGTTTCACAAGTTTATGGTAAGTAAGGATACACGGACTCGGGTACGCGTGTTGTATCGGATACGGATACGACACGGCGACTCGGCAATTTTCAAAAAACTAGGATTCGGGGACTCGGCGATACGTCAATCAAATCTTATTTATATTTTTATATTTTATTAAAAAATTATTAACATAATGTCATAAAATAACTCAAAAACAATAAGAAAATGCATTAAAGACTAACAATTATTTACGTCATTACGTGTTGCAAACTTGCAGGTAATATTGCTAGAATAATAGAATATTTTACGGCAAATGGACAAGCCGAAAAGGACAGGAGAAGAACTTACAAGAAGAGAAATATTGCAGCTACCAACTAGTATTGATGTGGCAAAACACCAAGAAATGAATTGATTCTCTAAATTCTCTGCATTCAAACTGCCATTAAAAAATGATGAAGAGTTAATTTCTAATTTCTACTGAAAATGTTGCTTGGCTTTATGCACCAGGAACAAGCAATGACATGCAAAGATTTTGATAGGTTACAATTCAAATTTCAAAGCCATCTAATCAGATGCATATACCTCTCCAGGATGCCGAGTGTTCATAGCATGAACATCAAGCTTGTAGTTATGTTGTGGAATCAAATCAACTGTGAATCAAATAGGCTAATAATCAGTGAATCACACACAAAACACAAAACAAAAAAAACAAAAAAAAAACAAGACTGCAAGAGAGGCGAAATGAGATGGAGAGACTCGCAGATTAGATGCTCACTTCCATTGTTAGATGATTTTGATTTCTCCATCTCATTTTGTCGCAGACTCGCAGTCATTGAGATTTTTTTTTCCAACAAAACACAAAACACCAACAGTGACTAAGTGAGAGTCGAGCGAGAGAGACGAACCTAGTCCTGAGCTTCCGACTCCTCGGTTCCTCGCCTCCTCGCCTCACCTCCTTCCTCGCCTCGCCTCCTCGCCTGGGTTCCTTGCCTCCTCGCTCTCTCTATGTTTGAAAAAGCAGGCAATAGCAAAAGGATAAACCGATATTTAGGTTTTAAATTAGGGATTTTGATCCTAACCGTCTGATCGTATCAAGATCTGGAAAATAAATTAGCAAACGAATCCGGCCCGTGTCCGGACCGTATCCTGACCAGGTCAAGTTGACCGACACGTTGACCACGTGTCGAGTGCGTATCCGACGCGAATCCACGCGTATCCGTATCCGACTCGCGTTTTCATGTATTTGGCAGGATTTTTCTGCGAATCCGTGCTTCCTTGATGGTAAGAGATATGATCGACTTGTTAAAGGATCGAGCGGAGATGAGCACGAAGATGAGTCATGGAAGCCATCAATTGTAGTGAAGAAAGATTGAAGATATTTTTTTTGTTTTTAATTTTGATATTTATTGGAAATAAAATTGACTTGCAGGTGTGAATTGCAGACAAGCGGATGGGCATGATTGATGGAGAAGACGAAGATGGTTATACATAGGGAGATTAATTTGCATAGGGGCAATTTTGTAATTTCAACAACGTGACGCGAAGAAAATGAAAAGGCTGGTGATGTTAGAGTGGAGAGAAATTCTAAATGTCGAGGGAATGAGCGAGGAAACGAGCGAGGGAAGTGAGGTGGCGAGGTGAAAGCCGTTCATTTTCCTCGAGATGTGTGCGTTGACTTTTCTCGTGCGCATCTCGAGGGAAATGAACGGTTTTCACATCGCCACCTCATTTCCCTCACTCATTCCCTCGACATTTAGAATCTCTCTAGAGTGGAATGTGACGAGGTGGTCATGGACTCGATCAGAGAGTAAAGGAAAGGGGTAAGAGTCGGACTGGTAGGATATGACGGGAATTTAGTAATGTGAGAGAGGAAATTTACAAAAATAAAAAAATTGTGCATGACAGACTCTCACACTGTTCATCGTGCCAATATTTGTTATGACTGATTCTAAATGGCTTGGGAAAACAGCCTGGGTTGACTGCCTGGGGGGGCGAAATTGCATTTTTGCCCCCCCCCCCCCCCCCCCCCCCCCCCTCTTTAAACTCTTTTTTGGAGAAAGTGTTTAAAGAGGGGGGGGGGCAAAAATGCAATTTTGCCCCTCCCAGGCAGTCAACCCAGGCTGTTTTCCCAGGCCATTTAGAATTTCTGATTTGTTATAGAATAACTTTGACTTGTTGAAGTTCTTTGATTGTTGGTACTACCTAGTTTTCAATTTGGAGAACGAACTAAAGGTTGATTCAGCGAAATTCCGAAAAAGAATAATATTTTTCAATAGTTTCATTTGATAAATAATTCAGTCAAATATATGGAAGAAATTAAAATTTGATGGAGCATACGTTCACGTATAAAACGATTACACTAGTTAAAAATTCGGCCCATATATGATTGTTAGATATGAAATTATATATATATTATCCAAACAAAATAAAAAAATATCATTACTTTAAAAATATTAATCCATTATTCACATTTGCAATGATTAAAATGAAACTTACCTATTGAGAAAAACTAAAAGTAAAAAATCTCAAGAAAAACTCAACCCCATAACATTATCAACCAAGAAATACCTCCAAGGTCATTAATTAAAGCACCTCCATTATTTGCATATTCATCACGAAAATCATCAATGGATTGTTTTATCTAATTTTTTTTTTTTTTTTGTGTTAAAGTTTATTTTGATAAAAATTTGA
This sequence comes from Berberis thunbergii, assembly GCA_003290165.1. NCBI lineage: Eukaryota > Viridiplantae > Streptophyta > Magnoliopsida > Ranunculales > Berberidaceae > Berberis > Berberis thunbergii. The sequence goes on along the minus strand of QNQO01002164.1, from coordinate 137,448 downwards.
CAAAAATCTTTATAACAATCAAATCTCACAAATGTATGCCTCCACCAAAACATTAAAATGTAAAAAAAAAAAAAAATCGGTGGATTAACATGTATTATACAAAATTAATTAGACGTACAGATTTTATATGATATATATTTTTTTATAATAAATGATTCATATGGAATAAATCGTGTATTAAACATGTATAATTCACAAATACAATTACTTTGGGTACTATACTCAAATCAATATAAAAGAGCATTCATTGCGTGGATGTAGGGCATCATTGGCTGAACCACGGTAAATCTTGTGTCATCTCTTTTATTATTGATTGTTTTCATTGATTTCGATAGTTTTTATTCATTGTAACACACTAAAACAATTTGGGCTGGTTATTGAATCGATAAATTATTAGATTATCTAGGAATTGATGTTTTTCGTGTTGCGGTGCTGATTCATACTGCAGCATCAGGGGACAATAATATTAATAAATAATTTAAAGTAGTACAATAATGGAGAGGTGCTGCTTTGGCGAGATCGTGCACTTAGTTGTTGAGTTCACTTAAAAAATATATACAAACACAACTAAACCGTAAGTAGCCTCTATAAATTGCATATTTAATAAACACAACTAAACTGTAAGATTGAATTAAGAGATCTTGAGTCACAGAGCAAAACTCATTCTTGTGCTTGAATCAGCAACGAAGCAGCTATTGCACACTCTGCCATCAAACTGTTGAGAATTGCTCCTTCAATTTTAAAGGCAACTTCCGCCTAAGTACTCCCTGAAGTATCACAAGCAAAGCCCCAGCCGCACTCTCCTTAATCAAGTCACGGTAACTCACATCATAAGTGAACGATAACAGAGTGAAGAAGGCAACTGGTCCTAATCATAATCGCAGGCCTTGCACCTCAAGAAATCAATATTCTACCAATATCATTCTCCCCAAGGTCAGAATTCAAACCACCTTAGACTCTTAGTACTTGCTAATTCAGATAAATATTGCTCCAAACTTTCGTATTTTGTAAATGGGAAGTACGTAATTAACATCCGAATCCACTTTTTTTTATCTCCAACACAGATGATATCCCCATCCACTTTCATGTCTTTCATGCATGCTGTATAGTGTATACTATCAATGCGACGTCATATGTACAATGTACTTACATTGTTCAAGGAAAATAAAATAGCGTTTCCTCATATCTTGAATCAAATAAACTCTGATTTATAATCTCGAAGGACATGAGCAATCAATAGTCTTTGATCAGGTCTTTCATCTACAATTACAAATTTCTTCCTTAACTTAAACATGACAGAAAATTAATTATAATCATGATCCATAGTATAAATGATCGCTGTTAGATGTATGTATAGGGATGATTATGTATACATTTACACTACATTAAATTGACATTTTTGTAACAACCCCCAAAGCAATAATTACTAGACAATTTTACACATTTTCGCAAATAAAGTGATATAATAATTGTGTCACTATAAATAGTATGGTGTGTTACAAGTGATACTATTCATGGTGATCCAATTTATTGTATATTACTTTTTTTGTTTAACTGTTTTTCATTTTTTTAACTGAATTTAGTTTGACTTAAAATTATTTGATAAAGTTTTACATCATAAAAGGGACGTTGTTTTGGGCGTTGTTACAAGAATGTAAGTTTAATGTAGTGTAAAAAGAAGTATACACATATTACTCCTACTACTATTAAATTAAATTCATAACCATAAATAATATCCCTAAGTAAATATACACTGATAAATACAGAAATAAGGGGAAAATTATTAAGTAAGAAACTTTTTGAAATGAAAGACTTGAGCACATCGAAGATGCCAACAAATTTATGGAGTCCACATTGATTTGATTCCTCAAATCTTTTGTCAATCTGCAAGAGCATTGTGAATTAAATTAATTCATGCATAATATATGTGGAAATTGAAATAGAGAAAGGAAATCTTATTGTTTGATGATTATGTGGTCCCCTTTGGAAGTGTTACTCTCCAAACGTAATCCATAGAAGCAGGGGCGGACCAAGGATTTTAGTTGAGGGGGGCGAAATGAAAAATACTTATTAGTTGATAATAGTAGTTATTAATGATAAAGCCAATTTATTTTTGTACCTGAGCTGGTAACTAATAAAAAAATACAACTATAAAAAATACATTGCATATACTAGGGGTGGGCAAAAATCGATTTAAATTCGGTTAACCGACCGAACCGATTTTCAAATTCGGTTCGGTAACCGAACCGAAATATGAGTAGAAAGAAAATAATTTAAACCGAACCGAACCGATTATAAACGGTTCAAAATCGGTTTACGATTTTGAACCGACCGATTTATAACCGAACCGACCGATTAATTAAATATATATAAATAACTAAATAAAAAGTAGGTGTCGATACTTGATTAGTGCAACAAATGCATTGCAATACACCCTGTTGCACTAAATCACCCCATTCTCTCAAAGTTTTCAATTTTGGGCTAAAAATTGAGTCTATAAAAAAATTGGATCTGTAAAAAAATTGGACATGTTTTAATGAAAGTCTTTCAAATGCTTGAGCCTGAAATTTCGGTCCAACCGAACCAAACTGATCCGAAATTCGGTTCAACCGAATTCATCGGTTTACAAATAAAAAATTCGGTTTCGGTTTGAGTTTTGGACAAACCGAATTAAATCGGTTCGAAATCGGTTTGGGGCTCAAAACCGAACCGAACCGACATTGCCCACCCCTAGCATATACCAAATTTGATCCAGTGTAATCCAATTTTAAACCAAAATAAGGTCACTATCGATAACCTTAGCAGGAAGCAAACGAACATAATAACTAGAATATATAACTAATATCACAAAATAATTAGAATAAATATTTAGTTGTAGCTAAAAAAAATTTGAAATTTGCGAACCTAATATGACCATAATACAATTTCATAAAAAAATTAGTTTGTATGAGGCTCAAATTTTGTACAAGTTGGCTAATAATATATATTTTCATTGAATTATATAGTTATTATTTTTATATTAATTTTAAATATTTTTGTTGGAGGTTTTATTGAATTCTTTAATGTTAATAAATTTCTATTAAACTAAACATTTTTTAATGTTTGCAATTACTAATAAAATTGTATTGAAAATAAAATAAAAATTCACTCGAAGAGTATTGAACTCGAGTCTTTTACTAAAAATGATAAACCTCCAACCACTACACCAATAAAGACAAATTCAAACATTTGTATAAACAATTCACATATATATTCTACGATATATAATCGATTTTTTTTAAAAGTATAGTATATATACAAAACATATTTTAAAAATTGAGGGGGGCAGTTGCCCCCCTCACCCCTTAGTAGGTTTGCCCATGCATTGAAGTCCAGTGAAGCAAACATATCACTCTTTTTTTTTTTTTAAGGACTGAAGCCAAAAAAATATATAGTGCACGGGAACCATCATAGACATCCAGCTCACACCCATTAATATAAAACACAACCAAAATCTAAAATAGAAACGTCTCTTCGCAAACAAACCCGCATAACATGCAATAAAAAGCAGCACCAAACAAAATATCCAGCAGAAACAGAGTGCACTCTGTTTTGCAACAGAGTGCCCAGCCAAAGAAGACCGCACCCACCTTGCTGACCCCTTCCAGCATTGCAAACCACCGCACCCAATCACCTGTGGCTTCCTTCTCACCAGCAGCATCAGTATTAGTTGCATGTTCCAAAGAACTATTCTCCTCAGCAGGTACAACTCCAAGTAATCTTGCAGAATTGTCCCAGTTTCTTGGCTGGAACTTACAGGAGTTGTAGCATCAGCAGGAGCTGCATTGTTGTTACAAACACGCAGCGTCCAACTCTGCTCCATAGCGCACCCGCAGTGCTGCTGCTCGCAACACTTCGCATCACCAAATGTGTCCTCCATGTCGAGCCGCATCAACATAACACCCAGCATCATATTGCACTCTGTTTTGCAACCGAGTGCCCATCTAGCCGCACTCACCCTTGTTGTCCCCTAGATCCAGCAAGGCAGACCATAGCATCCAAACGCGTGCACGCAGCATCACAACGCCCACCACGTTCCAGCCGATGGCGCATCACGCAAACCTGCAAACCAAAAGCGAAGCATCCTGACATGAAAAAGGTTGCCTCTAATCTTCCCCATGGCGAAGGTACGCCGTTTGTAGTCTATCAAGCACAATCAAGCCAGCTATTCGCCTGGGAAAATCAGTCCCAATGAAAGAACTTGTCCCAAGATCATGAAAAGCTCTATCGGCTAATGCATCTGCCACCGCATTTGCCTCCCTATAGATATGTTGACAGTATATCGTCATCGTCGTTGCCAACAGCTTGATTTCTTTCAATATATTCTCCAAATGCCATGGGGTTGTTAAACTATCCTTAAACCAGCCACAAACCATATCGGAATCTGTTTGAATAACCACCTTTTTAAATCCCCAATCTAGACAGAGGCGGGAGACCCTCTAAGAGAGCCAAAAGTTCCGCTTTGTTATGGGATCCTACTCCGAAAAAATATATTTTCCCACGACACATAGGCCTTGAGAGTCACGGATAACCACACCACCGGTTACCATATCCTTGCGAGAGGAACCATCTACATTAAGCGCAACAAAATCTTTGGGGGGGGTGCCAAAAAATAATTCGAACAGGCTTCCTTCTAACAGGAAGCACTTCCAACCCCAAATTCTGTAAGGGTGTCTTATTATTGCTAACTTGCTTGGGAATTATAAACTTATTTTCTATTCGCAACTGACGCCGAATATTCAAAATCACAAAAGCAGAATTGGGGGGAGCATTTTCATAAAAACATTTGCACATTTGTTTCCAAATTTCCCATAGAATGAACATAGGAGTAAGAAAGAATAACACACTTGTTTGCGAAATGCGTTTAGCTTTCTTGAACTATATGGCGAGAACCGTAGATATTTCTGCTGGGCGTCGTATATGAACGTCAAAAATCCTATCAAAATGATGTCACACCTGCCTTGCCAATTCTCCGTCTAGAAAGAGATGTTTCAAAGATTCCTGCTTTGGCGAGATGCAACAATGGCATCTAGATGCTAGGCTCAACCCACATCTGTATAATTCACCGTCCACTGGTACACCTCATCGAATTAATTTTCAAACAAAGACTAATATTCTGGACGGAAAAATGTCGTACCAAAGTGTTTGACTTAATGCATTGACCTTCCCATGTTTTCGTAACAGTTCATACGCCGACTGAAGTGAAAAAAACTCATTCGGGTTTGGAACCCACACACACGTGTCCTTCTCATGGGTCTCACCACGAAGGATATCTGCATAAAGTTCACGCGCTAAATTCCTGAGATCACGGTGAACCAAATCAAAATCTGTAGAAGACACCTCGCAGATTGAAGGCCATAAATCTTGATCAACCAATGCTGTCGATCTCCTGAAAGAAGCCACCATGTTCCAATTCTCCTCAAAGAAACCGGTATCCCCAGTGCCAATACGCCAAAGCGAGTTGCTCAAAAGAAAGTTTCTCCCAAGCATGATCTCTTTAAAAAACGGAGACGAACCACCTCTCACAGGTTGACAGTTCAAACCAACGCCTTGTAACCAGTATTTATTCCTCATGAAAGTAGCCCATAAAGAGTCTGAAGTAAGTAGCCTCCATAGAGCCTTGACTCGAAAAGCCTTCATCACAACCGTCAAGTCTCTAACTCCCAAACCGTCTTCCGTCAGTGGAAAACAAATTTTATCCCATGACACCCATTTTTTCTTAAGTCGGCCTTCACAATCCCTCCAAAAGAAGTCCGTCAACAATCTATTAATCTGTGCTATGACAGTCCTTGGTACACACATGATACTAAGAATATAAATCGAAATTGAGCTAAGAACATGCTTTATCAATATTAGGCGACCTCCTGGAGATAACAATTTTGTCTTTCATCCTTGAATACGAACCTGAATCTTAGAGATTAAATCTTCAAAATATGAAATTTTAACTCTCCCTTGGAAAACTGACCCACTCAAATACGCCGTTTAAAAAAATAAGAGTGTCATCTGCATACAGAAGGTGGAAAATAGGATTGCAATTCCTTGGAGTATAGTAGTACCCAATTTTGCCAATCTCAAAGGCTGATTTCAAACCCCTACTCAAAACTTCGGAAGCAATAATGAAAAGAAGAGGTGATAAGGGATCCCTTTGTCGAAGTCCCCTAGTGGATCTAAAATAACCTTTGTATACTCCTTGGAACAGAACCGAGAATCCACAAAAAGTAATACAGTTAGATATGATGTGGCAGATTCTACCCTTAAAGCCAAATTTTCTAAGCACTTTAAGTAAAAAGTTCCATTCCAGCTTATCATGTGTTTTTCCATATCACTCAAGAATAAAATTTCGAGATATTCATTCCATTTCACATTTCAGAGTCTTAGAAATGAGCAACATGTAATTATCTTGTTGTCTTTGGTCAAAAGAAATTTTCACTACCTCGACCATGTGTCCTACGTCAAAACTATCATCTAGCTAGTACTTAATATTTTGTACATATTTTCCTCATTCACCATATTTTCAATTCTATATTCAATTATCAAATTGTTATCCATATTCACCCCTACCAAGAATAGGTGAATCATAACCCAAATGGCCCCAATGTTCAGATCTTGCCATTGATTGCAAGACAATGTGATTAAGGTTTCGCTTGGTACATTGTAAAAAAATGTATCTTGCAAAGCAATGTAAATGTATTAGTTTTGCAATGTATTAGTTTTCAATGCATTACTTTGTAATTGCTTGGCATTACTTTGTAATTGCTTGGTATTAGTCAGAGAAAAATAATACTACATAATTGCTTGGTAATTGCTTGTATTTTGCAAAGTAATTGCTTGAGTTTTTAAGTTACTAATACACTACATACTACATAATGTTTTCATTGGCCATGTACACTGAAGTCCTAAAAACATTATAATCATCCTTTAAGTTGAACAAATTTCACATAACAGTAATATGGCTACTTGCATCACCATCATATGGAGATTACCATTCAATTGGAATAATAGATGCCACGATCTGACAAAGGAATAATTAGAGGCGGGCAGAAGTCAGTAAGGAAAAATTAATGGGAGTTAAACTAGTTGTAAACAATCGAACTGCATCTATAAAATTGAGTCCTTCAACAGCAAGTCCCATTTGTTCACTAATCCAGTCATCCCTTCCTCCTTCCCAAATTCCCCATCAAGTACGCCTTCCAGTAGTGCCTAGGTTTCAGTGAATGCAACCAAATATGTCCATGAGTGTACTGAAATTTGTCACATTTTACATAAACAAAAATCCTGAAATGAAATTTCTCTTAGACCAGGATAATATTTCTAAAAAAATAAAGGACTCTACAACGTACCATCTTGGAAATACAACATCCCCTTTTTTAAAATTCTAAGTTTGAACTCACAGATGCACATATTCATATTGAAAACCTAATCTGACATTAAATACATTCATCTTAGTCCCTAAACTGAGTTCAGAATCTGAGAAGCAACATACAAATTCCACCTAAAACGCATAGAAAACAAGATACCCATACCCCATCAGGAATCAAACCAAAACCCTCAAAAGCAAGATATTGACTGAACTGCATCAAATTCCATAAAAACGCAATCTTGAAAATAAATCAATAAAATTATGAAGTAAAATAGGTCAACTTCACACAAACCTTTGAATACTATAACACATTATACATAGTTAAGAACAAGGGAAAAGATGTGGACTTTTCACTTACCTTTACGATAAATTACTTCTTGAAGATGTTTTACTGTAGTCTGCAAAACACCTCAAAGCAAACATTTTGAGATCATATATATGTATGTGTCAAATTATTCAACAATTTCAGATCCAGTTAAGGATTGTGATTTCGTGAAATTTTTGTTTTGTTTTGAAATTAAGAAAATAAAAGGAGCAAAAGACAAAATTGCATTTTTTTAGGGTTTTTTCATAAAATTTGGAATTTTTTTCATAAATTTTGAGTTATTTTTTCTAATTATCATTTACTCTAGTTATCTATTGATTTTTGAAATTAATCCCTAATTTCCTAATTATCACTTCTACTTATATATTGATTTTTTAAACTACCAATTGATATTTTAATTATAGATTTTTGGTTTCATTTAATATGTTTAATATATTTATTTACTTGCATATTATTTTTTCACATGCTTAATATACCTTTGAATTCATTATATATTTCATTTATCCTCAGAGTAAAGAAAAATCAAGAAAAAAAAACATTAAAATTATTTTCAGTTGAAGACGGGCATCAAGATCATCAGGGAATATAAATTTGGAAGTCAACTTCGCCTTATTATGAATGCCCACTCTGTACATAAGCAGATGCATGACCTGGCTACGGAGATTGCAGAGACAATTTCAGCATATGTAAATGGTTCAGATGTTGTGTCATACATTACATTATTGTGATCGTGCGTGTAAAACAACACAGACATGCAAATGAAGAACGAAAACAAAATGCCTTTGACAAACAAACTTAGAAATTCATGTGCCTTCATTCTTCCAGTAGAAATGTACAAAATGAATATAACATTAAATCAATTTCATTTGTATACCATGACTTTAGTGTTCTTTCATTTTTACTTACCCCTATATGTGACTCGGCGCATTAAAGTAATTGGGGTATTGGATTGTATGCAATAGCTTTACGGGAATAAAAAGGCCCTTTACTTATCCTCATGTTCGCCCGAAATGTTATTTATTTGTGATTGCATTCTCTTAAATGGCCGCCGGTGAAACCAATACTTATCTCTTTCTTAATCCAACTTATATATATTCCTATGTATGATTAGGAACAAGCTTAAAACTTTGGTGCCTTCTTTAGTCATAATCCCATAATCCACAAAAATTTGACAAACCACAAATAGCTTCATCAGAAACAAACCTAAAATGGAACTTAAAATTCACAGAATAGATTCATTGATGAATACAAGAACCCTGAATAGGAGATCAGAATTTGCACGAACTCGTACGATGTTTTGCCTGTCAGTTCCATTTTACCGAACCCAAATAATTGTCAGCCCTAATCCTAATCATCTATATTGCTAATCTTCCGACTCTGACAAAGGCTAGCTATGTCAAAGATCCTGATATCAAATTGTTTCAAATAATTACGTATACATAAACATAAACAAATAGAATTAAAATGAAGGCTCAAGAATCCAAACAACGGCATAAAAGAAATATTTGAACGTGTGATTTATGTCTCTGAAACACCGAGAGCCACCCACCTTGATTTCTTTACTATCTTCTTTAGGTTACTTCAACCGTTTTCAAACTCCTTTGTCTAATCTTTCCTTGAAAACTAAATATAATAGTAAGATTCTAATACCAAAACTTTTTTTTTTTTGTTCAAATACGAAGAGGTTTATTAATGAAAGAAAGGGAAACAAATTACAAAGAAAAATATTTTTATATCAAGGAATGCCAAGACTCTATGAAAGTGTCAAAACCCAACTCCCTAAACAAATTACATGCCGTATCCATCCTCCACAGCAATTCTCTAATCTCGATAAAGATAGAGTGCTCTGATCTGTTGAGTCCTTCAAATACCCTTTTATTTCTTTCTTTCCACACGCACCACATGAGAACGTGAGGGACCCTACGCCATAACCACTCCCCCCGACGGGAAGGATTAGCTTGAGACCACCAACTTAGCCAATCTAAAATGGAGCCTTCAAACATCAAACTCAAACCGAATTCCGCCAAGAAACTGCTCCAAATGGATTTGGAAAAACTACAGTGAAGCATCAAATGGTCCAGTGTCTCATCAAATTCATTGCAAAGCACACAAAGACTCCCTGTGAGGATTCCTCTTTTTCTTAACCTATCTTTAGTCAATAGCTTCTCATGCAAAACTGACCAACTAAAGAAATTAATCCGAGGAAAAAGGTTTTTCACCCATACCAGATTTTTGTGAGAAGAAGTGAAGGGGTTAGAATGGGTCTCATAATGAGATGCAGCCAACATATCTGAAAATTCTTTCACCGAGAAGCCCACACCTTTACCCTTCCACACCAAACTATCTGATCCCTCTGAGAGCATTTGTCTATCCAACAAATGCATTAGATTAGCGAACTCATCTAGTTCCCCAGTATTGAGGTGTCTTCGAAAGGAAAGATCCCAAGAATTGTCGTTAGACCAAAAATTGCTCACACTCCCATATTGATTGTTGTTAATGATAAACAACATTGGAAACAGATCCTTCAAAGATTGGTTACTACACCAAGCATCATGCCAGAAAGAGATGAGATCACCATTTCCACATTGGAGAGAAATGTGAGGGTAGAAACCACTTGCGCACCGGGAAATGGACTTCCACAAAGAGCATCCGTAGGAAGTGTACTTAGTTCTCTTTTCCCAAACCCATCTATTGCGCCCATATTTGTCCATAATGAGAGATCTCCATAAATTATCATTTTCTTCTGCAAATCGCCAAAGCCACTTAGAAAGTAATGCAATATTGAAAGTGAGCACCTGACGAATGCCTAAACCACCTCGAGATTTAGGACAACAAATTTTCTCCCAACTCACTAAATGCATCTTTCTAGAGTTATGAGTAGAACCCCAAAGGAAATCGCGCATGATCCGTTCCATCTTGGCTGCTATTGAACAGGGAACCTTGATAAGAGACAGAATGAACATCGGGATAGAAGCTAATGTGGATTGTACAAGAGCTAGTCTGCCTGCTTTGGAGAGAAATTTGCGTTTTCAAGACGCTAGTTTCGATTCCATCCTTTCGATCGTCTCATCCCACACAGCTTTACTTTTGAAACTAGCCCCCAAAGGCATGCCCAAGTACTTAACTGGAAGATGACCAGCTGAACAACCCAATAAACCTGCCAACTGGTGCAGATGAGGGACATCTCCAATAGGCAACACCCTTGATTTGTGAAAGTTGATTTTCAGTCCTGAAATAACTTCAAACCAAAGCATAATTCTTTTAAGAGCAAGAACCTGAGAAGCGGAGGCATCACAAAAGAGGATAGTATCATCCGCATACTGGAGAATAGAGACAGGCGGACTACCCTCCCCGACAGAAAACTCTCTCACTAGACCAGCATCAACCGCTTTAAGAATCATTTGAGTTAAACCTTCTGCTGCTATAGTAAAGAGAAGAGGGGACAAGGGATCGCCTTGTCGCAGACCTTTCGAGCTATTGAAAAATCCGTGCAGCTGACCATTAATTTTCAGCGAGAAATTAGCTGTAGATCTGCAAGTGTGAAGCCAATGAATCCATTTGGCGTTAAACCCCATGCGAGCCATTACTAAATCCAAGTATCTCCAAGAGACGTTGTCAAAGGCTTTGGAGAAATCTAATTTGATAACGAGCCCTGGGACACCTTGCTATCAACCACCTGTCTTCCACTGACTGCTGCACTTTGAAAAGGAGAGATGACTGAATGAAGAACTGTTTTCAATCTGTTAGCCAACACCTTAGCAATGATCTTATAGGCCCCATTCAAAATACTGATTGGTCTAAAATCTTTTACTGTTCGCATTCCCGCACATTTAGGAATGAGCGAGATGATAGTGGTGTTCAACCGCCAATCAAGAAAATTTCTCGAGTTAAATTCTGGAGAAACTTCTAATACCAAAACCACTTCGCACTTTTATAAATGATTCTAGCACTCTAAGCTTATTAATCACTACAAAGTTTCGCAGATGATTCCAAAATATTTCCTTTTAACTAACAGTTTCCTTTCGCATAAATCTTTGTTGATCTAACTAATATGTTTATCTGAAAATTCATGTTGTACCTGAAAACAATGAACTTTGACTACGAGTAAGTAATTTGAAAATTTTCGGCACATGCCACTTTACTGTAGAAATCTCCAAATGTATTGATTCTGCTTTGGCCGAATGGTTTTTGCACAACATATTTTTGAACATTTTCAGCCATGTCCGAATGGGTTGGCGCAATCACGTATATTAATGTAATAAATATACCGGAATTTGGTAATTAATTAAGTGATTGTGAAGAAATTTGTGAGGCAGGATGATTTTCAAAGATGCGACTGATTATTAAGCTTGCTTGGTTGGGAATAATTAATTAACCAAAATCAAAATCAAATCTAAAATCTGTAATACAAAACAAAACCCTAATAATTTCCTAAAACATCACTAGAATGCAAAATGAGTACTTGATATGAAGAGAAGAGATTCTTCTGTTCTCTCCGTTACTGCTCTCTTTGTCTTAGAATCTCTCAATTTCTCAATTCACGCAGCAAGTCCGAGATTGCAGCCAAACAAAGCCTAACAGAGAGTCCATTACTTGCCATTAGACAACCACACTGCATCACAAACACTAGTAGAAGTGAATCGAACAGTGTTTTGAATTGCTTACCTTCAGGAACGAACGATTTGTAGACAGAGAAGAGTTGAGTTGTTGCAATCTCGAATGAACGAACGATTTGTGTGTGTTTCAAATTTGATTTGAAGAGATCAGAGATCGATGAGAAGCAATGAATTGAAACTACAAGGAAATGAAAAGTATAAAGAATGAGATCAGAGATCGATAGCTCATTGTTGCTAGTCATCCTGTTCATGTGGATTTCTAATAGCTCATTGTTGCTAGTCATGACAAGTAAATTACTGTAGAACTGCAGTTGAAAAGTGATATTGACAGTTGTCTAAACAGCGACGGAATGGGCGAAGAAACCAGCGAGGGAGGGGGTGAAGCCCGTTCACCTCCTTCGAAATGTGTGAAAGCACTTTGAAATATGCTATTTCACGTATCTTGAGAAAAATGAATGGCTTCACCCCCTCCCTAACTGGTTCCCTCGCCATTTAGAATTTCCCTTGTTTATTATGACAATTCAATTATCTAACATGGGTTATGATGTTAGTCCCAGACCAATGCAAATTAGAATGTATGTTACTATATATGCTTTATAGAAAGCTATATATTTTAATTATAGATTATAGAAACATATATATATATATATATATATGTATTTAGGATATTCTAAATTCATATTTAGGTAACCTAGTTTCTATATTCTATAAGATTGTTTTTTGTAAGACAAGAAATTCTATTGTATTTATACCATTATTGGGAGATGAATCAAATACATAAAAATTAAAGTATTTCATTTTATATGGTATCAGAGCAAGTTCAGTCTTTTAAACTTCTTTTTTTTTCTTTCGAATCCCGGAGGACACCAAACGCGCAACCACAGCATGCTGTCATCGTCACGCATAGACCCTTTTTCATCTCGTTAGCAATTCAACCATTTTTTCATCCTGAATCTCTCCCTCGCATCCATCCATATTGCAACAAACCAACCGCCATCAACACTCAATCAAAACCCCTCCCCTGTTTCTTCAAATTCAAAACCCATCTTCTGGGTTCACAAGTTTCAATGCAAAATTCGTCGATTTTATGAGAGACATTGGTGCAGGGGATACTTCTATGTTTTGCTTTAGATGAGGCTCTTGGTGAGTCTTTGAATTGGGTGTCAGATTGTATGAAACAGGAGAATCAAGATTGGGGTTTTGTTTAGAAGTTGATTTTGAATGTGAATTTTGCTCTTTTTGATGTTTGGTTGAGTTTGGATAAACAGGATTTTATGAAATATTGAAGGTCACAATTTAGGTATTATAGAGTAAGGAAAGAATATATAAATAAAAAAACAGAGGTTTCTTATGCTATTCACAACCCAGCCATTAGTCGATCACACCATGCAATCTTCTTTTGCTCATGTAGCACAATCATATATGAATGATAAAGTTATTTCGAATAGTACATGGATAATCGATTCAGGTGCATCTGATCATATGACAAATGACCCAAACCTTGTGGTAAATCTTAGAGCTTCATCTCAACATGTTGTCACTACTGTAGATGGTACTTCAACTCTGGTTAGCGGTGAAGGTTCCATTGTGTTATCTGATACCCTAACTCTTGAATTCATCTTATTTGTTCCATCACTAGCTTCTAACCTCTTATCTGTCTGTCAAATTATTCGAAAACTTGTATGTATTGTGACGTTTAATCCATCTTTCTGTGTGTTTTAGGACATTCTGACTCGACAGATTCTTGGTTATGGTGTTAGAAGGGGGAAACTATAATACTTGGATCTGACAGAGATGGGAGAGAAACATAAGAATCTTTTGGGGCAAACTAATCAGGTCATTAGTGTCGATAAAGCAAAGGAGGTAGTATGGTTATGGCATCGTCGTTTAGGACATCTGAATTTTCGGTATCTTAAGAAGTTGCAACCTCATTTGTTTTCGGTTGTTAGTGATTCTGAATTTCATTGTGACATTTGTGAACTGGCCAAGAGCCACCGTATTCCATATTCCATATTCGCCAAGTATTCATAGATGTCCTGTTCCCTTTATGAAAATTCACTCAGATGTTTGGGGTCCTGCAAAAATTCATTCTTTGTCTGAAGCTCGATATTATGTATCTTTTATTGATGACTACACTCGAATGACCTCGGTGTCATTACTAAAACGAAAGAGTGAGGTATTTGGAAGGTTTACTGATAATGGTGAAGAGTTTGTCAATGGCCCTATATCTGAATTTTGCCGGTCAAATGAAATTTTTGTCATCAAACCTTCAATACTGATACTCCTCAACAGAATGGTTTAGCAGAACGAAAGAACAGACAGTTGTTGGAAGTTGTTCGTGCTTCCCTGTTTGGCATGAATGTACCTCGATCCTATTGGGGTGAAACAGTGAAATCTGCAGTATATATTATCAACCGTACTCCCTCACGAGTAATTGAGTTCAAGAATCCTCATCAGAAGCTTCATACACTTTTGACCATCCCATCTATGCCTAATTTGGAGCCCCGAGTGTTTGGGTGCACAACCTATGTCTACATACCAAAACCACACCGAAGCAAGCTTGATCCCCGTGCGACGAAATGTATTTTTGTGGATTATGCAGATCTCCAAAAAGGGTACAGGTGTTATGACCCGCTCACCGACAGAATACATATATCTCTTGATGTCTCATTCCATGAATCAAAGCCATATTACTCAGGGAGAGTCTCCCAGTCTTCCCTTCAGGGGGAGGGCGACAATGAAGGGAATCCTAGTTCTATTGATGTATTTGAAGAATTGGAACACTTGGATGAACAATTTGAAGTTATTGTAACAGCAGAAATTGTTCCCGCAGCAGCACCAAATGACTTGTTTCGAGAGAAATACACTTCCAATGGGCAGACAATTGACCACTTAGTTCCTAGCAATCAATTCCCTCGTGAGACAGAAGAGAATGATCAAAATGTATCTGAAACTCACACACACGACATTTCCCCTTCTACATTAGCAACTGAAGATCTCGCCCAAAATGATCCACCTTAGGTATTTTTACCCTCTACTGAGTCTTCTGTGTTAGAAAATGTTGAACCTAGAAAATCACAAAGGGTTACTAAAAGAGTTCCTAAAAAGCAATATGAACCAGACATCAAAGCCCAAACTAAATACCCTATAGTTAACTTTATGTCTAACCATAGGATTTTTGACTCACATGCACTTGTTATTAATCAATTATCTACTGTATCTATTCCTAGTAATGTGCAGGACGCATTGAAGGATCCAAAATGGACAACAACAATGAATGAAAAATTGGAAACTCTTTAGAATAATGTCACTTGGGAGGTTGTAGACAAACCTATTGAAAAGAAGATTGTAGGATGTCGTTGGGTGTTTAATGTGAAGCTTAATGCAGATGAAACTATTGATAGATACAAAGCAAGATTAGTTGCCATGAGATATACACAACGCCATGGAATTGATTATGAGGAAACTTTCGCACTTATGGCGAAGATTGATACTATCCAAATTTTACTTTCACTTGCAGCAAATAAAGATTGGCCCATGCATCAACTTGATGTGAAGAATGCATTTCTCAATGGAAATTTGGAGGAAGAAGTGTACATGGATATGCCTACAGGCGTGAAGAATAACCCAAGAGACGCTGGTAAGGTGTGTAAATTGAAGAAGTCTTTGTATGGCCTGAAACAGTCTCCAAGAGCTTGGTTCGGAAGATTTTCGAAGTCCATGCACCACACCAAAAGGCTTGATTAGCTACACGAAGATGGCCACCACTCAAAACCGTTAGTTTATTTGCCACGACCTATAAAACCATGGCTAAATTAGTTACACGGATATGGCCATGACTCAAAACTGTTGGTTTATTTGCCACCACCCAAAACCGTGGCTATAGCCTAAAATCAGAGGTCTTGCGAAAACAAAACTCACATCCCGCCATTGCGAAAACAAAACTCACATCCCGCCATTGCGAAAAAAATTGGCGCAGAGGAGCTCTATTTTCGTTCAAATCAGAGTGTTGGAGAACTCAAATCAGAGGAGAGAGGAGCTCCAGTTTCGCGGTCTTTTTGTCGCTCTTGTTGTCGTTCTCAATCTTGTTGCCCTCTCTCTGTCTATTTGTGGTGTTCTTCTTGCTCTCTCTATTTTTCACTTGTTTTTCCTCTTTATTTATCTTCTTCTTCTTTTTATATTGATTTAGGTTTTTTGCATTCATTGAAACAGGCTAACCTTGAGGCAGTGCCGCCTAAAGCTCTTCACAGCCTTACAATAATCTTTCGACACTACCTAGATTGGTATTCTTCTTCAGGTAAGATAAACTTTTAGTTTTGTTTTTTTTTTTACAGGTTTTAGTTTTGATTTGAGAAATTGGAATTGTGTTACATTTGCAATTTTGATGAAATTAGGGATTGTGTTCATATATGCTTGCCTCTGCAATTTTGATGAAATTAAGATCCACTTTTCTAGGGTTTTTTTTTTCTTCCATTGTCTGAGTCAATTGATTTAGGGTTACCTAAAAATCCTCAATTTTCTTTCACTTAGGAATACCTAATATTCACAAAAAATATTTAATTTTCAATTATGTGAATAAAAGGATTAATATTCATTCACAAATCTTAGCTTTGATCAGTTTCATCCTCAGGTATATTTTGTTCATGTTCCTTAATTTTCTGTTTAGATTTTAACGAACTAACTTAGCTGTTAATTGGTGTTTGGCTGTTGATATTTGGCGGTTTGTGGTTTGTTAGTGTTCGAATTTTCCATGTGTAGAACAAGTGCAAAGGATATCGCACAAGTAGCTGATGTTGTGCCATATTATTGGATATTAACAGATATAATTTTGTTAGATCACCATATATTTTATTTTCCCATCTTTAATTGTCATTGTGCAAATGTTGGCATTGGATCTACAACGTTTGGATGTTGCTCTTGTGAGTCAAAGGGCGCTTCTTCCATAATATTTTCTTCCCCATCAACTCAGCCTGTCTTTCTTTTTCCTTCCTGAGTTCCCCTTGACTCTCTTCCACAACCCGATTCAGAGTATCGCTAGATACATTGGTTGCTATAGTATCACTCATTGAGTTTTATCTCACTATTTGTACTCAGTTTTTCTCTACTAGCAACTATTAAATTTGAACTTTGTCTGCAATAACCTTAGCTCTCCTCCTCTGTTCCGTCCACTAAAGACTTGCTAGGAACTCTTCCATTGTTGCTCTGCTTTTCCCCCACAGATTCAGGCTCTGTTCAGCTCCTCTTTCTCTTCAACTAGACCACTGAAAATTTTATTTTTCAATACCTCAGCCAAAGGTACTAGGTCCTTGTTTGCCACTTTGATTTTTCTCGAATCTTTTCTGCCATTCAGTTTAAATTCCAATTTTAATCATCACTTCACTAAATGAGAACTTTAACATCAAAATATTTGTGATAGCTGACTAGATTTAGTGTATTTAGTGAAAAATATACAAATATCATGTTTTAATTAAGGTAGCTTGCTGGATCTTTTCACATATCCTTAGAGAAATGAAATTTAACATCAGGCACAATAAAAAATGAAAATGCAAGCGTTTAAGAATTGCATTGTCAAGCTGAAAGTCTTTCAATTGCACTAAACTGAACAACATTTATCAATTGGCTTAAAGTGAACTTCACTTGACCACTTACAAACATCTTCCGAAAAGGCAGAAGATATGGAAAGAAAGCTAGAACCAATATCATACTCAGGCCTTGCATTTCATGACTAAGTACCTCTGTGGCCTCAACATATCATAGTTCCGAGTTTATTGTATCGATACATTTACAACTAGTGAATCTTTGGGAACCTCCAACAAGCTTTTAGCTTTATCCATATGGAGATCTGGATTAACGTAACGTTCTTTGAAGTTGTTATGACCATCTCTTTTAGATTTTGCCCATTTCTAAGAAAAAACTTCAGAAATTGCATCTCCTGATCCCCCCCACTAAAGTTTTCCAATTCCACCACCTCCATCAAAATTAGAAATGGATGTTCTGTATTTTTTAGGATTGATCTACTGGATTTATCAATTGTTCCCATAACTTGTCAAGGTTGGTAGGTTTTTCCAAACCCTGAAAGTAGAGATTAAAGAGCTTGTGAACAACAGTAAATATATGTAACGAAGTGTACATGATAGCATAAATATAGCGATGGTAACAAAAACTCGCTTTAAGGTGTAATGTCTGTCCCATTTGAACTGAAAGTGTCTTCAATGTGTGGACAATATTTAAGCAACATCAAAATGCCATCAAATTCGATAGGCGACAACAATGTCTTTAATTAATCCCTTAATATTGTTACAAGTACTCACTTGAACACGCAACACAAAGACGTTGAATACAACTCTCGCATTGCACATACCAGATACCACCACTCACAAGTAGACACCTAACACACTAGGCTTGAGCTACTTGTCAATTCTACTCATTTTACAATAAATAATAATGTCGATAAAAATGAAACTCCCACTCTGTATAAAAGCATCTTGAAAGACAACCCCAACCTCAAGAGCTTACTGGAATTTTAATTGACTATGCTACAATATTTTTGATGCATTTCTAATGCTATTTTAGTCATCCTCTTTGGTTGAGACCAATTATTTTGTCTTTGTTTCTTATTTTGACTTTTGAGTTGGAAAAGGGAAGCTTTGTAGCTAATTATTCAGATTGGCTTTTCCAATGCTTTATAAAAATCTATTTGTCGTGATATGTTGTGGAAGGAAACTATCTATAAATGTAGTGTATATAGTTGTTTCTTATTTCTTTTTGTTTAATAATGATTAATATCTATAATGTCATTGATAGAAATGGGTAGTACTCGTGGCAATCTATCCACCAATGATGTCACTACATCTACAAATGATAACAGTGAAGTTAAAAAGACTATAAAGTTCAATGTCCATGGTTTAGTAGTTGGACCTGGTGCTAAAAATTTCAATAAACGCATTAGAAAGCTTGTTGAAACACTTGTGCCCATCAAATTTAAGGGTGGTACATGTTACTGACAACTACAAAGAGGATGTGTGGAATGCCCTCAAGGTGAGATTTTACATCATTGATTTTCATAATATTTTATTTTATTGTCAACTTATATCTCAATGGCTTATTTGCAGTGTGAATACGACATCCCAAATTATGTGAAAAGGAGTGTGCATTTGAAAATGCCAGAATATTTTAGAAGGTTCAAGGCAGATCTTAGGAATGACTATTTGGATAAGTATCGTACCATTGAGGAACAAGAGAAACATGTTCTAAATGGTGTAAGAGAGGAGGATTGGAAGGAGTTTGTTCGTTATAAGGGCACTCCTGAAGCGAAGGCAATTAGAGCCCAAAATGCCAATAACAAAAAGACTTCAAAGTATGTATTGGGGGGTGGCCAAAAGAGTGTTGTAGAAGTGGAGTATGAAATGGTAATTGAGTTTCTAGCTACTAGTACAATAATAACCATTTAACTATATAGACTGAGACTAATCTTTCAAGTATATAGGTTGAGAAGAACCCTGAGGGGGAACCAGTCACACGCATTGATATATAGATTGTTTGTCACACGAAAAAGGATGGAAAACCCACGCATGGTGCTGAACTATATATGGTATGTGCCCAATGACCTCTTTTATACACAATTCTTGATTTTGTAGCTTTGAATCTGATTTTGTATGCTGAAATCTGATTTTATAGCTTGGAATCTGATTTTGTAGCTTGGATTTGTATGCAGTATGCTGAATCTGAATCTGATTTTGTATGCTGAAATCTGAAGTGATGATTTTGTATGCTATAACAGAGTGTACATTCTTCTTTCTTTATATTACAAATTCCTTGTTTGTACATTCTTCATTCTTTGTGTATATAGTCACAGCCTTGCAATATCTTTGGTCGTCACTTGGAAAGGAAAGTTCATTTTTCATATCCTGTATTTTTGGTTTGATGAAAAAATACCATTAATATCCTAGAACTAGACATTATAGTTCTTACTTATTTTTCATATCAGACACTAATCTACTTTGAGAGCTAATCTTTTATTCCATTCTGTTGAAGCATACTTATAAATTGTGAGAAATTTTCATTGCCTAGCATGGTCATCTCTGCAGGTTGAGGTTTCTGGAGGGAGAGGAAGACCACCAACTTTGGTTGACAAGGATGAAGGACCAGGAAAGGTAAAAAAGATGTTTGTTATGCGATTTATTGTCTTTCAAGCACCGTCTCTTACTTAGTGTAAACTAGTTTTGATGATCCATTTGCAGCCATTTTTGTGTTGAAAAGGGTGGGGTTTTCATTAATATCCGTCTCATGAAAACACGATGAGGCATAGTGGATTACAGTTGTTTTTGGTGTATTGTGGCATTCTAAAGTCATCTGAAATTTATACACTGTTTCAATAGAATTGTTTTTAACAGTCCAGCATCTGATTTCCTGAGTTGCAAAGTTTTATGCTAGGACCATTTTGTCACAGCTCTAATGCATTGAGTTGATTTGATGGCAGGAGTTACATTGGGAAATCCCTGCGATGCAAGCGCTTGGCTACTTTTAAAATTTTGTTCCAAGGATCTAGGTATCAAGCCTTTTTGCTCTGGAGTTTCTGGTCTGCCCATCATAGTATATGTTTTACCTGAACCAGTTTGTCCATAAGCAAATGTGCAGACCTGCCAGAAACAAGTATCAGTCCTCGCTCAAAAGTTGTAAAATTGTTCATGACCTTGGTCTAATCGGAAAAAAACCTTTTTTGCAAACTAGACAGTAAAGAACGAACATAAATACAACCAGCATAAGAGACATAAGGTGTCTGTATAAAGGATACCTTGTAACCATCCAAAGCACTTTGAACCAGCTGCGAGATTTCTATAAAAACATCTTGCTGCAAAGAGTTGTGTGCAAATACTTTATCAAATGTAAATTGATGCTTTGGTCCTGCTGATAATGTAATAACTATTTAGTGTTCAATACTTATGAGAAGGCAAACACAATCCAAAACAGCATAATGCACGTAATTCACCTAAATTAGTTTTTAGAAACACCAGCTGTGAATAAATACTCATTACCATTTTGTAACAAGTCTATTGCACGACCAAGAGACTCTGTGGACATAGGGTAAGAAATAACTAGGGATTACACACCAGCACTCTCATCTGGCAACAAAGGCCCCACTCTGCAGAACACGCGAAAGTTTCCTTTAAGCTCCTGAAATTTAAATATAAATAGATGTAAGCCAGAGGAATAGTGGCACAAATCAAGCAAAAAGGACAAAAACAAAAATGAACATACCAAAATGGTATTATGCAAATTTTTCCAAAGCTTCTCGGCATCAACAATTTGAAGCTCTGCATCTACCAGATGATTTTGCAAGTCAATGACGAGTTGCTTTTGCCTTTCATATTCAGTTCGTGTCTCCAATGTCAAATCATCCATCTATAACGAGCTTCAGATGTATTTTTCCATCAGCGCTATATTACAGGCAGATGTGATAAAAATAATAATAATAATAATAATAATAATAATAATAATGGGTTGTTTCCACACTTTCTAAAAATTCACAAATTACCTTTAACTTTTCATTTGCAACATTTAACTCATCCTGTAGTTCCTCGATCATCTCCCTTTGCATGGAGCATGTATCCTATAAACGAAGCCAGAATCTCACAAATCCAAGAACAAATACAAAGTCAACAAAAGACCAGAAAGTGTTTATCCTACAAACCTCAAGGGCATTTGATTTCATTGTAAGCTTTTCCAGTTCAGCTGTGGATTTCCCAGTGAATTCCTTATACTTCGCAGATTCGGTAATCAAATGCTGAAGCTCTACCAGCTGGCGATCTCTATCGGCTTTTATTTGGCCCAACTCCACTCTTAACACAACAACTTCACTGTTCAGTAAATCCTTCTGCTTTATGGCCTCATCACGAGAATTCTAGAAGAGAAAAATGCAAATTTTATCAAAACATAGGACAGGGAATATAAAACCATACCCTTGAACATGAAATCCTAACCACAAAAAAAACGGGTACTAAACATAACAAGTGCTGAAGTCCAACCATGGGTTGTAATTATTGAATTGGCTAAAAAAAAGAGAGAGATAAAGAAAGAAAAAAAAAACATGCACACAAATATAATGCCCAATCTAAAAAATGTGTATACATAACAAGGAGTAGTCTGATACATAGAAATCCCAATTGACAAGAAGTTGGTCAGACTGTGGAATACATATTGTAGACTGTAGTGCTTGCAAGAGAAGCGTACTAGAGAGAATACTCGATGCCTCATATTTTTCAAGGTGGTTTAGATCATTACCAGGCTTGTGGTGTATCATTGCAACAGTGGATGCGAGGGGGAATTTTTTTTAACCTTCAGGAAGGATATGATAGACAAGTTAAGGAGCAATCACAAGGCAGACAATATTTTCAGGACACAGAATGGAGAGATTTTGTACCTGCATCTTGAGTCATCTACTGACCATAGAAGACATACTACAAAACTACTTATAGTTTCCACTTGAACAAATGAAATGTGTTACATCTACATTTTTCTAACAAGGACATGTTATATGAGACAAAAGATATTTATGATTTGTTAGTTCGTATCAATGAGTATAACATCCAAATTTCAATTTTCTACCTAGAGACTCCAGCAAAAGAACCAAAAAGAGGAAGAATAAACCTGGCATAAAATGGTGAAGATTGGAAACAGACCTTAAAAGGATATGATAATATATACAAGGACAGAGTGGAGAAGTAAATGGTTAAGCTTACACTACAAAACAAAGATCAATCACTGATAAGAGGTAGTTTCTATTGAGACATTGTGATCAATTCTTTCATGGTAAAAAAGAGTGTAACATTGTTTCAGTATGACAGTGATAATATTTTGGAATGAGGGTTCTAGAGGTTGAAGACCGTTTCTTCCTTTGATCGAAGTTCTTGGGTGAAGTAGGTCTCACTTCTAATCTAATCTATGTAACAAAGACACGGATATGAGGTATCAGATATATCAGCCAAAAAAACAAAATATGGAGGCAAGTTGGGGACAATCCTTTAGTATTATTTACCTTTTCAACAATAAGTTTTGTATTATTAGCCATATTCTTTCACTTGTAGATCGATATTGCTAAACCTATACTACTATAACTTGAAACAATATGCTTGTAACATTTGTAAAGAATTAGAAACTTTTCAAATGTGTGAAATAAGTTGATGACCTGAGCATGGAGTGTTTAATGAGAATATCGATGAGTGCCCAGGTGTCCAAGTGTGGATCGTGTCTGACGCAAAAAAATATTGAAAATGAAGTGTTGTTGTTACCTAGCCTATAATGAGTTTTTGGTTATGCGGGATGATTATGTGATGCATATTTGTCCTTTGCCTCTTGCTTTAGATGCATAGTGAAAGAAGACACAAAAAACAAAGTAGCTCTCAAATCAGGAACACACAAGAGAGAGACTTTATTCCATAAAGTAACAAAAAAAATATTACCTAATAGATTCGGACTAATAAAACAAATGAAATTGCAATGAAAATAAACAAAGTGCAATAAACAAAAATAATGAAATAAATGATAAACCAAATAAACTAACGAAATAACTTTTATTCAATCAACCTACCGACAATGGGCACCCTATGCCTTATTTTTTACTAACCTATCTAATAGGAAACCAATATGAGAACCCTAAATGGAATCCCTACTACAAGATAATAGAATGTCTAATAATCCCTAAAATACTCATATTCCTGATATTAATAAATATGATCCTCAAGCTTGAAGCCAAGGAATTCATACGAGCACAAACAGCAACAGAGAGAGCACACGATGAAGTGTCCTAGTAGAAGTTGACCTCTAATTGTACTTGTTGGAGCCCCTAAGAACTCGATACCAAAAATAAAGTCTAATATGAAAACTGATCCACTGCCTAAGTTGAAAGTTGTGCTGCAAACTGGTCCTCAAATGTGCCATAAAATTGACCTAATTTGATCATCAATATTGTCCCGAGGTGGTATAAATCCATTTGTGCAGCTGCAAATATCCAGATTTGTGGCATGTGGTGGTACTGACAGAACTGGTGGAGGCAAATAAACATAAGAGACCAGGGACTAAATTAAAAAATAAGGCAGCGACTAACTTAAAATTTTGTTTTCTTCTTCCTCTGAACGAACAGAAACAGATTGGGGGAATTTGGGAGAAGTCGATCGATTGCAATTGACGGAAGGAGTAATTTCGATGGAGGGAGGGGGTTCCATGGTGGTCGAGACATGGACAGGGTACGACGTGATTGGAGGCGATCGACTTAGGTTGGTGGAAAGGGGGTTGGTACGACTGACTATTGCAGGTCGATTGAAGGCTTTGGGAATGGGAATGGCAGTGGGTCGATCGAACTATCGAAGAGTGGGGTGGTGGTTGCGGCGATGGACGATTGTGATCGACTTGGCGAGGCAGTGAAGTGGTATGGCAATCGATTGATTGGGTGGGAGTTTTGGTGCGAACGAGCAAGTTGTTCAACGATGGGGGTTGTAGAAATGGAGGTTGAGAATCGACAATGGTAGTGAATAGCAGGTAGTCAACTTTGGGGGAAGGACAATTGACTGTAACAGACTGTGGTTGTTCAACTGGAAGAGAGGTGGTATGTGGCCCTGCATCGTTGTCGTTGACGATGATGGTCGATGACGGTGTCGCTGCTTGGGTATGTCCCCTGGCATCTATCTTATCTATCACTCTGTCAAAGATCCAATGCATGTCGGCCATGTATTCTGCGAACGCTTACCTCATTGCTTCCGTAAAATTCTGCAAACGCTTCCCTCGTTGGAACGATGTGAGGCTGCGGAAGGAGGTCGAGATGGTTGTGGCTTGACTTGTTGGTGAGTTTATTCTCCTTTTTTTTTTTTTTTTTTCAAATCAAACGAACTAGAATCATTCGGCTCTGATACCAATTGATAGATTCAGACTAATAAAATAAATGAAATTGCAATGAAAATAAACGAAGTGCAATAAATGCAAATAACGAAATAAACTATAAACCAAATTGACTAATAACGAAATAACTTTTATTTAATCAACCCACTAACAATTGGCAGCCTATGCCTTATTCATAACTAACCTAACTTTTAAAACAAACCCTAAATCTAATAGGAAACAAATATGAGAACTATAATTGGAATCCCTATTACAAAATAATAGGATGTCTAATAATCCCTAAAATACTCTTATTACTAATATGCTAATTCTATCATTACCACTACCAACTTCCTGTCTTTTAAGAGAAAGAACAAATGTATAATTCTCTATAATAGCACAAATTATACCCCCAAGTCCCAATTACTTTCTTCGACTTCATCTCCTCCTCAATTTTCAAACCACTTGAAGCCACCACCAACTTATTTGCCGCCCATCCTCGCATCAAGCTACCAATTGTATTGTTTTTTCCACTTCTTTTCAGTTTGCAACACAACCCCTATGACCCTCCAATCACATTGAAAAATCCATCACTATCATGAGTTTACTCTCACCACCTGTTATCTCACATGAAGCCAACTTACCACCATCCATTCTCTATCATCAAACCAAAATCTGCAGCAACCACTTGGTGAGTCTATTGTCATTAGCTAAATGTCTAAAAGATCACTCATGACTAGTGAGGGGATTTGACCCGTTGAGAACCCAAAATAAGGTCACAACTATGACAAAGAAAGTGCAGCAAACCAGTAATATAGCAGAAGTCTTGTGACAAAGAAATTCTTAATTCCATGATGTCAAGTGTTTTTACTAGTTGTTGCAACTTGAACCAAAGGCCCTAAGTAGGTCTCTTATAAATCAGATGTTATGGACTGTTACTATTGGAATTTAACATATACAAAGCAATAACTTAATTAAGACTTACTTGGAAGGACGACATTTCTTTTTGCATCGAATTATGTAGGCTCTTCAAGGTTCACAACTCCTCCAGAATTGCAGATTTTTCCTGTTCTAGGCGCTCAAGTTTTAACTTATAGGTTTCACAATCCATCAGCCTGCTGTTGTATTGTTGTAAGCTCGTATTATACTCCAGTGAATTCCTATAAGTTGCATTAAGTGACTCTATCTGCATAAAATAACACAAAGACTGTTACTAAGAGTAGTTCAACAATTTTAAAAAATTAAATGAAGAAAGAAATGCAGATTTTGTATTTTACCCTAGTGTTGGTACTCCTTAGCTCTTGCTGAGCTTTATCAATGTCTTCTTTCAGTGAAGCCTGCATCCTCTCAGCAATTAATCTAGCTTCTTTCTCGTTTCAATGTGACTCGATTGCTATCCGAATTTTAATAATATAACAACCACCAATTCATAAGCAACGACAAAGAAATTGAAAAGGTCAATGCCAACTGTTAAAAAGTGAAATTCAAAATTAACACTGCCAATCATACCGTCCTTTCAGATTCCACCCTTGCAAGCCTTTCCTCTAACGAAGCCTCAAGTCCGCGATCATTGTATCTAGTTCATCAATCTTATGCTTCGTTTGTGTCTAATCAAATAAAAAAACAACAAATCAAATTCAATGAAAAACTGCCTTCAACAAATCACAATTGCACCAAAACAAAATGCTAATCCTCAATTACCTATTTCTGTGCATTTCATATATGCAGACTCCAACAACTCGCGAAGCTTTTTCAGCTCAAGTAGATAACTTTCTTCCAGCTCTAGAAATGACCGAATACAAAGCCTCAACTTTCTTATATACTCTGCCATCTGCTCACATTTTCCCTGCAAATTCAACAAAACCCAAACCCAAACCAATCAATTACCAACAAAAAAAACCCAAATCTAATCAAAATGTTGCACTTTCCCGCATACCCTGACTCAAAATCATTCAATTAATTTCAAAAAACCACAAAATCTAATCAAAATAAAGCAATGAAGCAATTAAATCCAAAACAAATAAACCCATACTCAAAAACCAATCAAATTCAAAAAAAAAAAAATATATGGATTTTGAAGATAGAGCAACAGACCTTGTGATCATACTTGTTCTTGCCTTTCGGCCACTTCCCTGGTAAACTCCTTCCCCCCACACTCAGAGCTCCCATTACCCACCGATTCAGCTCTCATTGACTCGTCTTGACCCGAACTGACCACCGAGAAGGCCTGCCGAGTTCTTACACTCTTCGTGTGTCCAACCATCTTGTTATATAATGGGTTAATTTTTTATCTATGGTAATTCTTTGTCTTCTGCAATCAAAACCACCCCAAGATCAAAACAGAACAGAGCACCCAAAGAAGACGAAACCCAGAGAGAGAAATAAGATAGAGACCACCCAAATGAACCCAGAGAGAGAGATTACATTTGAAGGGGTTGAAGAAGAAGGAGACGGTTTGCGTTCTGGTTTCTGGAAGAAGAAGAAAGAAGAGAAGTCATTTTGAGGTGAAGAGAGTGAAGAAAGAGAGGGAGATTTTGTTGTGGATCGGGTGTTGTTGTTTGATGTGTTTTGAGTGTTGTGAGCCGTTGAGTTCTGTGTTGTGATGGATTGATGGATTTGTGTCGGAGGCTTTTTGGGGTAAATTTGGGGGTGAAAGTGTAAAATAACTATGGTGAATTTAGGGTTTTGAGTGATTGAGGACTAAACAGAGATTGATGTGTGTTTTTTTTAATATGGAGATCCGGCGGCATTGTTGGAGATAGGAGTGGCCATTTCAGATCGATAACCCGGATCGATCGGGTCAGTTTGGACCGGTTTTTATAATATTATTTTAATATTCGGTTTTGAAACTGGCTCAGATCGAAATTTACGGTTAGGTCCTTAGTTCAACATCCCAGAACACTACGGCCAACCAGCCCGGCCCGGCTCGAATATTAGAAAAACTAAATAAACTCTAAGGTTTTATATTAAAGTGAGTTTCATTCCCAATCGAATTCACTCCAGTGGCTAGGATTTCAAACTCCTCCAATCCTCTTCTTCTTCTTCTTCTTCTTCTTCTTCTCCTCCTTACTTATACTCCTTCAGCCATTCTCTTCTACTTAAGTGCGCAACTCCTCCGTTGCTTCACAACCTTCTAAACTCTCTGTGACATCTCTCTCTCCCGAAGACTTGCTGTGAGACTATTTCCTGCTCCTCGAGGCGATTTTCCTTCTTCTCTCTTCCTCTCTCAAATCTCAACTATGAAGAGTTGTGTTACTCTCAAATCTTCCATATCTTTCTTTTTCATATAAAAAGGCACCCCATTGAAGATCACACAAAACTCAACCGTTTTGGTGTGATTTAATTGAGATTTTTCTAGTTTTTTGTTAATTTGAATAGGTTTTTGACAGTTTGGGTTATTGGTCTTTGACATTTATCAAATGTTGTTCCAATTTGGTGTTTATGGTTGTTTCAATTTGGTGTTTTTGTTAATTTTTTGTTATTAATTGAAATTGGGGATGTTTCTTATGAATGATGTTGCATATAAAGACCATTGAAGCTCTTCACACTTTCAAGATGCACCACTTCCTACTCAAGATTTGGATTTTTTTTTTTTTCTCTGTAAGGGGGCTACAAACATATCACCACTGTAGGAAAGACAAAACCCACATCTGTATAAGAATTGTGAGGATATTATAAACTATAAGGTTGCCTTTAAAGGTGTAGTGAGACCTCAATTTGGGTTTAGATTTTAGAGTACAAATCACAACCAAAACTGATCTAGAAATGTATCTGATAATTCCAAATGATGGAACAAAATAAGGGGAAAAAAGCACCACTACTTACTCAAGATTTTGGACCAAAAAAAAATTCTCTGTAATTGGGCTTTTTGGATTTGCACAATTTTTTGTTGTTGTAATGGTCTGTAATAGACCGATATTTTATTTGGACATGGTTTATAGTTATACTTCCAGTTCATCAAATGTCTTCAACTCGTCATAATGAATAGCTATATTAGTTTGTGATCCAATATTAAGTAGTATGTGATCAAATATTGAGTATTTTGTCATTAACTTTGTTACAGATTAATGATTACAGATCACAGATTGTGATCCAATGATATAACAGGGAAAAAAAAAAGGTTTTAGACCGAGACTGGGCGAAAATTTGGCTAACCGAAACCCGGTTAACCGGCCCAACTCAGCCCGGTCTGGTCTCGGTCCACAAAATTTCTAAGTCTAAAATTTTCGGTCTGAGCCTCGATTTTGGATTTTTGGGCCGATTACCCGGACCTGCCCAGCCTTAGTTGGAGATTCCATAACAGTTTATTGGACTATATGGTGCATAAAATGGACAATTGCCATTGTGATGGGCCATCCAATATTTTGGAATTTTTTTAGTTAGGTCAGATAATTTACGAGTTCATTATTCATTTCGGTACACCGGTTTTCAAAATACAAGTTATGTTTGACATGGGTTTGGCTATAGAATGGTTCTATTTTTGGGTGGAAGATGCTTCATTTTTTGTGAGTTATGTTGAATATATGGTTCCTTTTGAGGGAAGGGGAAGATACATAATTACATAAAAGTCTTGGAAATCTGTTTTAATTATAACGCTTTTATAGCTCATGTGCGTTTTTGAAACTCTATAACTAGCATTTTCCCCGTAAAAGTGATCTCAAGGATGGAGCGGAATTACAAATAGAGAAATTCTAAATGTCGAGGGAAAGGGCGAGGATTTCAGCGAGGGAAATGAGCTGGCGAGGTGAGAGCCGTTCATTTCCCTCGAGATCCGTGTGAAAAAGTCAACGCACAGATCTCGAGGGAAATGAACGGCTCTCACCTCGCCAGCTCATTTCCCTCGCTGAATTCCTCGCCCTTTCCCTCGACATTTAGAATCTCTCTTACAAATAACCCAAATAAGTTATTTTTTATTGTTGTCATTTTTAATTCTATATTATAAATCAGAATGGTGTTTGGGGTTGGAGATAAAAGACGATTGAGATTTATTCAAATATAAGAATCTAACTGATCACATAAAATTTAAAGCACCAAGAGATAAGTTTGTAGATAAACATAGTTCATAGTTGAGTTTCGTTTAATCTAATGGTTGGGATTTAAAGTTAGTTTTTATGTCTTATCTTCAATTAATCTCCAATAAGAATGCATGGATTCGATTTTCACACCCGACGTTTTGATATTTATTTATTTATTCAATTATTGATAGTGGTGATTAGACATGTAAATATGAAGGATAAAAACTTCAAGGTGATCGAGATCGGGATCGCCGGATGGAATGCCCACCCCTACTGCAAACAACCTAAACTCTTTAATTATGGCGCGTACCAAGTCATGATCACCGAGAATTAATAAATTGGTGTAACATTCGAACACGTGGTTGAGGATTTTTCTTACGTAAATGTGAGTTCACAAATTCCTCTATTTTCTTTTTTCTTTTTTTTTTTTCATTTTCTCTTCATCAAGAAGACCCTAATTTTCTCTTCCCTTTTTAAAAAAAAATTTTAATAATAAATATGAAAGGGACTTGTTAATCCATTAGAGCCAGAAGGCATTGTATTCTTAACTCCTTTTGATATTAAGTTAAATTGAGAGCTATGTGGTGGCATGTGGAAGGTTAATCTATTACACCTAGCAAGGGTTCATGCCACTTTGACATTTATGAAGGAGGTGAGGTGGACAACCATTGATCGATATACAATGTATAATCAAATAATCTCAAGCAAATAGTAGTGTGTTCAAAGAGATCGAAGGGGCTTCATGGATATCAAAGAGTATTATCTTCATGTTCTAATGTTCCCATGGTTGGCTCATGGTCACATATTGCCTTTATTGGAGTTGGCCAAGAACCTCTCTCGGGTCAACTTCTGCATATATATTTGTTCAACAACTGTCTGTTTATTGTCAATCAAGGATCAAATTTCCATCGACACCTTCACTTCAATACAATAGTTGAGATCCATCTTCCTTCTTTGCCAAACCTAATGGTGGAGCCAACCCTCAAGGATGCCTTTGACATGCTGCAACCATCCATCTCTAACCTCTTGACCTCTCTGAAGCCTGATCTGCTCATCTATGATTCCGTCCAAGCATGGGCACAAGAATTTGCATCTCAACATGACATCCCAGCAATCCTTTTCCTCGCTATGGGCACAGCTGCTACTAGCTATTTGTGTCATATGTGTAAGGCTCCTAATGTTGTCTTCCCGTTCCCAAACATATGTGTTAGGCTCCTAATGTTGCCTTCCTCATAAACCAAGCAAGCGCCTATAGGGCTCGGGATCCGTAAGAAAAGGCCCCCTGGCACGCGCGAGCTGATGATTCTGTTCAATCGGGAATGAAGCCGGCTTCGAGCCCAATAGTCCTGCCTCTGAAATAATATCAAGGGCATATTTCCTTTGACATAAAAACAACCCTGAAGAGCTTCTAGCCACCTCAATGCCAAGAAAATATTTAAGCACACCAAGATCCTTCATATAAAAACATTGACTCAAATAGGCTTTGAAAGCCGTCACCGCAGCGGAATCATTACCAGAGATTATCAAATCATCAACATATACTAGGACGTTGATCTGTACAGACCCTTTGGAGTAAGTAAAGAGGGAATAATCGGAGTAGGATTGAAGAAAACCGTACCCCTTTAAAGCTGTCACAAGCTTTGCAAACCAACATCGAGGTGCCTGTTTCAAACCATATAGCGATTTACGCAAACGACAAACCAAATCAGAAGCAGTGGAGCTAAAACCTGGCGGAAGTTTCATATACACCTCCTCATCTAAATCACCGTGAAGGAAGGCATTATGAACATCCATCTGATGCAACTCCCAATGTTTGGATGCTGCAATGGCTAGAAAAGCTCTAACTGTCACCATTTTCGCGACTGGGGCAAATGTCTCATTATAATCAATTCCTTCAACTTGATGATTACCGAAAACAACTAATCTGGCTTTTAACCTCTCAATGCTACCATCTGAGTTGTACTTAATTTTGTACACCCATTTACTTCCGAGAGCTTTCTTGCCAGGAGGTAATTTTTCCATAGTCCATGTGCCATTATCTTCCAAAGCACGAATCTCCTTTTGCATAGCAGTACACCATCTTATATCTTTTGCAGCCTCCTTAAAAGACTGTGGCTCAACACCTGCAGTTACAGCTGCAAGAAAATTTCTGTGTTTCACAGTAAATTGATCACAACTAACATAATGTGCTATAGGAAAAGGCGTACCTGAGGAAGTGTGATATGGCGGAGCAGATGGAGCGAGAGATGGACTGTTCTTGATAACCGTATGTGTCACGAAGTCTCTCAACTTTACTGATGGAAACTTCTCCCGGAACCCGCGGCCCAAATTGTCCCTTCCCGTGCTGTCGGGAGCACCATCTACTTCCCCGACAGCCGAGGATGAAGCGTCCACTGGTGGCACATCCCTAGCATTTTTACTCGGCACGGACGCAGAAGACTGTGGCGTAGCATTACTAGGCGTGACGCTAGTCATGGGAGAGGTCGTTTGAGGACCAACAATGGCATCCTCGTGCAACACCTAAAGATCCCCCATACCTTCAATAAGCTCTTCCTGGACTCTCTCATTATAAGTCACATCACTGTCAAGGTGAGGAGTATGATTTGTGACTTCAACATTCAAATAAGGAAAGACATTTTCATAGAACTTCACATCCCTCGACACAAAGAACTCATTTTTCTCAAGATCAAATAAAGTCCATCCCTTCTTACCAAACGGATAACCCACAAAAACACATTTACGGCTTCGACTAGCAAACTTGTCACCTTTAGCTCGTTGATTATGGGCATAAGCTAAGCAACCAACAACTCGCAAGTCACTAAAAGAAGGTGTACAACCAAATAGCATTTCATATGGAGATTTGTTTAGGAGAACACTAGAGGGAGTCCGATTTATTAGGTGAGCAGCGGCCAAAATGCATTCTCCCCAAAAATAGATTGGCAACCCCCCTTGAAACCTCAATGCACGAGCGACATTGAGAATATGTTTGTGTTTCCTTTCCACTTTTCCATTTTGTTGAGGGGTACCCACACAAGAGGTTTGAAATAAAATTCCATTAGCCACAAAGAAATCTTTCATGCAGTTAAACTCTGTTCCATTGTCACTACGCACAATTTTCAACTTTTGAGAGAATTGACGGTCAATCATGGCAATAAAGGACATAAACATCTTAAAAACTTCACTTTTATCAATTAATAAATAAACCCACACAGCACGTGAATAATCGTCCACCAAAGTTAAAAAATAACGAGCACCACACGAAGAAACTTCATCATACGGACCCCATAAATCACAATGTAGTAACTCAAAAATCCGAGTTGATTTATTGGCACTTAAAGGAAAACTATATCTAGAATGTTTAGCACGATGACAAACTTCACATTCTTTATTCAAATGACCCCTAGAATTATTAAAAAAAGGAAGCAACTTCACTACTGTCTCGGAAGGATGACCCAATCGACTATGCCATAGCTCCAAGGACTTTGAACTATCAACCGAAACTGCTTGCACCTGTAATCCATGTCGTAGGTAGTAAAGTCCATCTCGTCTCTCACCCGTGCCAATCACCTCCCTCGAATGCAGGTCCTGTATAGCACACAAGTTAGAATTAAATTGGACAAAGCAATTTAGATCATCATTTAGTTGTGAAACCGAAATTAAATTGCAATTTAACTTTGGAACAAAAAGAACATGTTGGAGTATTATTTTGTCCGTGAGTTTCACGACACCCTCCTTAGTAGCAACCACCGTTTGACCATCCGGAAGGCCCACGGGACATGGCGAAACTACCTTAGTATCCACTAAATAAGATTCATTACCAGTAACATGATGAGAACATCCAGTATCAATTATCCAAGAATCTATTTCCAACTTACCATGCAACCTGTTAGAAGGAGTGTGAGGAGTACCAAATGCGGCTGTTAACGCCGCCCACTGTTCGACAGTAAAACCTGGAAGAGGTTGCGCAGCAGGAGCGGGGTTCGACCTCCCAAGAGATGCGCTGTGAGTAATGTCTGGGTTGGTGGCATGAGCACGCACTCCGTTACGTCCACGTCCAGTCGTGAGCTTTGTTGACGCAGTGTTTGACTTGCCCTTCAAATTTCTGTCATATTTCTCCAAGTACCAATCTGGAGTACCATGAAGATCAAAGCAGGTAGCGATGTCATGGCCTGATTTGTGACAATGAGAACATATCAAGGCAGCTCTCTCCGCTCTATCAAGACGCGATTTTGGTTTATTCTCTATACGCAGCGCGAAACCTACCACATCGGGTTTCTCTTCGGTGGTGCGTGTGATCCCCCGAACCCGCTCATCTTGAGCAATTTGTTGGAATGCCCGATTCAACGAAGGTAAAGGGTCTTGCGACAAAATAGTCGAGCGCAATTGGGCATAATATTCAGAACACAAGCCAAGAAAGAATTGGTGCAGCCTATCATCTGCACGTCGTTTCTCGTGTTGTTTACCAACCTGACAAGTACATTTACCACACTTGCAAGAAATCAAAGGCTCATGTTTATCTAGTTCATCCCATAAAACATTCAATTTACTGAAATAAACAGCAACAGGCATAGTTTTATTTTGCTCACAGCGATTAATATCTCCCTTAAGTTGGTGAATACGCGGACCATTCACGATCGAGAATCGTTCATGCAAGTCATCCCATAAGCGTTTGGCATTATCATAATTTGATAGCATGGAACGTACCTCGGGGTCAATTGTATTCGTGAGCCATGATACAAGCATGCAGTGGATCGTGACCCAATCATCTTTAGTACAAGGTGGAACGAAATCTGTGATTGTCCCGTCAAGAAAGTCGAATTTGCGCCTAGAGGAAAGGGCTACTCGAATAGCATGAGACCAAGCATCAAAATTGTCAAGCTTGAGGCGAATTGGGGTAATGAAGTCGCCTGGTCGATCTTGCGACCCTAAGTAGAAAGGCGAACTAGGATCAATTTTTACCAGTGGTGAAGGTGTAGCGCCGCCGGCCATGATTATTTCCTAAGAATTTTGAAGAAGCAATTTTTTGCTCTGAGGAATTGCGATTGCCTGGACTCCCCAATACCTTGACGTGACTGCAGAGGAATTGCGTGACTGCAGAGGAATGGCCCTGGAATATAAAATTGATGAAGGTGGAACAAATAAAGGTGGAACAAATAAAGAGTGGTTATAAGGATCAATTTCTGGAATATAAAAATATATACTGATGAAGGTGGAACAAATAAAGGAGATGCATGCTTAGCATATGAGGGCCCTAGTGCAGCACATTCTGCTGGGGGATTTTATAACATGACTTGAGGGGCTATAAAATCAATGTTACAATGGCAGAGAAATCAGCATCTAGACCTGCTCCAGCTTATGGAGGTGGCGGCAGGATGGCTATGGTGTAGACAGATGCAGGGACAATTACAGACGCAGGAACAATTACAGAGATGGCGGATGCTCTGATACCATGATAGAATTATGGTAATTGTTTTCCATATTCTCATAAACCAATGAAAGATATTTATACAAGTAGCTTTCCTAATTTCCTATAATACCTAACAATAGTTTAGGAAATAGTAAACTTCTTGAGGAAGTAGTTTCCTATAACAAAGCAAGTACCCATATATAGCTATCCTAGAATAAAGGAAATAATAAAGGAATAAATCAACTAAGTAATCTCCTAACATATGTGTAAGGCTCCTAATGTTGTCTTCCCGTTCCCAAACATATGTGTTAGGCTCCTAATGTTGCCTTCCTGTTGCCAAACATATGATTATCAAAAGGTCTTTTGTTTTTTGCAATCCTATGACTCAAATAGCAAGTTATACAAGGACAGATTCATTGAGGGTGATGCTTCCAAATCTGTCTTCCTAGAGATCTGACTTGCAAAACAGGGTTAGACTACCATGATCTGACTTGTTTGGTGGCCAAAAGCACTCTGATGCTTAAGTTAGTTAATCTGTGCAGAGAATGAATTTGGATATAGTATAGTTCAGTTGTTTTTGCATACATTTTCTCGAATGTTTCCTTTACCTTATATAATGTACGTAATTAACTCTTTGCGTGACTTAAGCATATATGGTGTGATGAGGAGGAGACGTTCCTCACAACGGTCTCTTCCTTCATTAAGATACATCCTTGAGGGGGAGTGATTTCCACCATGAGTTGTCTCCTTCGTAACGTCTCTCTTCTCTAAGGGGAGAGATCTGTTTGGCATGGACTTGGTTCTTTGATTATGGTATATTGTTAAGGACCATTTTTGACACCGAACCTCTCCCTCAGTTTGAACTTCATTTGGTTAAATGAAGGGTTTGATGTATTCACCTTGGAACTTGATGCATTCATGTATTTTAAAGTTATTTATGATTGTCATTAATTAAGATACATGTATAATTTTAAGTGTGAATACATTATTAGTTTTAATTATGGAAGAATCTATTCATGGAAAGATGTTCCAAGATTCTTATATAAGCTAGTCCCTATGAATAAAATGGAACTCAGATTGCAAATTCAGAATATTTGTTAGTGAAAAGTGTTCTTCCTAATTCATTACTTTTATCTCTATGGTGGATTCCATAGAGTGACGGGTTTATATCTCTTATTTCTTTTGTGAATTCCTTAGAGTGGCAAGATATTTATCATCTTCTTACTCTTATCTCTTGGTGGATTCCTCGAGTGGTGAGTATTTCTTATCATTTTACATCTGCGAAGTTATATCATAACATTCTTTCATTTTTTCGGTGTCATTTTGGGCTTTAATGATCGAGCCTGCCTCTTTGGGCTTCTGGGACCGAGCCCATTATCCGCGTTGAGGCTGAAGTGTTTGTTCCTCGAGATGGATGATATTTGCCACTTGTACAACCATGATTAGAGGATTATTTGATGTATCACCCGAGTGAATTGTTCAATCTTCAAGTTTCGTATTGATTAAAGAAGAGTAGAGAATTCTACATAGAAGATATTTTGGTGAAGAACTCTAGACGTGGATTGTAACCAATGGATTAGAAATGTATTGACACAATCCTAACTAGTCATTGTTTAAGGAGGTGCACTAATATAACTAGTCATTTTTTATCAAGCAAAAACTTGAGATTCAATAAAAGGTTCTCATTTCTACTACATTCTCCCTCTCTCATCATCTCCTTCCAAATTTCCCAAAAGTAGGGTTGAAAATCAAACCGTCGGTTTGGTTTTTCACCTAAGCTGTAAACCGAACCGACTTAAGTCGGTTTTAAAATTTTCAAACTAAAACCGAACCAATTCTAATTTATGCAAACTGTAACCGAACCGAACCAACTAAAATCGAACCAAAATTGAAATAAAACCGAACCAAAATCGAAATAAAACCGAACCAACCGATTATTTTAAACATATTATATTATTTATATATAAAATATATATTATTTATTATATATATTCAGTTAGTTTGGTTTGGTCGGTTAAAATCACATAGTAACCGAAAATCGAACTGACCACTTCGGTTTTGAATTTTTTTAAATCGAAACCGATCCGAAAAAAATTTAAACCAAACCAATCGGTTCGATTTTAATTGATTCGGTCGGTTTGATCGATTTTTTATTCAGCCCTACCTAAAAGCCTTTAGATAGCTTCCTCTTCGGTTTTTTATTCAGCCCTACCTAAAAGCCTTTAGATAGCCTCCTCTCCCAACAAGAGTGGTGAGGGTGAGGTTGTGGTTGGTTTGTTTATTTATTGACAAAGTGCAATACAATTTCCATGAACACATTATTGATTTTGTTTAAACCAAACTTTGTAAAAGATGATCAAACCATCATACCTAATAAATGCCTATTTTCCCAGAGTTTGACAATAAGTCCCACTTTTAAAAACACTGCAGGGACCTTGACTAAGGAATATGTAGCTGGATTCGTCAGTTAATTCTGCGATAGAGCTGTTAAGCACTGCCCTTGCTAAATTATTAGTGCAAAGACAAACCATGTATGTTCCCATCTCTGAACATACACTTAATTAAGTCCCAAACATAAATAAATGTTTCATTCGTGAAAGAGCATTAAAATCATATGACATCACAAAGCACACAGAATTAGTCAATTTGAGCGCACAAGTGAATGGTGGAATTCATAACAAACTGAACAAGAGGAGAGAAAAACAGGAAACAAGAAAAGCGCAAACCTGAAACAAAAAAACGCCCGCATATAATTAACAAAAATGAGAGATACATGTGCTAAAAAAACTAAATTAAAAAAAGTATCAAAACATATAAAATCATTTAACAAAATCAAATCATTCAACACAATCAAATTAAAAATCATCACTTGCAAAATGAAATCAACACACAGTATTTAGCCTTATGCATATAAAAAGTATCAAAACATGACTTAAAATCCAAATGGCCTATAGCTTATTAGCTTTATGCATCCCTTTGTGCCCAAGTGATCCAGTCAAGTCTTTGGTCTGGACTCATCTTCAAAAAGGTGTCTTGCTTTGTTTTAGTGTTAAGAAAAATAAGCGCAAAAAATTGAGCACCATTATCCAGTCCTGGGGTCTCTTGAATAGCAATCCAACATTCGCTGTTCATTGATTCTCTCTTCTCCATTATGCCACAAATTGTTTTAAAACCGGTGACAATTTCACCAAAGCCACTTGATAAGTTTTTCAGAACTGCAGCTTGAGTAGCTACCCCTTTTGAGTTGCTACTTTGTTCATTATCAGCTCTACTTCTTTTGCCATGAGTTCTGCTTTGTGGTGCATCATTTGCATTTTCAGTTTGCACAAATGCATTGTTGTCTTGATCAAAGACCAAGTCATCCATGCCACCAAATTCCCAAGATCCATTTCCTTCATCATATGTTGTGGCATCCGTATCATCACCTAGACCTATTGACCTCATCCCAGTTGTAGTTCCATTACCAACTGCAATTTTCAAATCCTCATAGTCTGCAAAAGTTTCTGACTGAAAGCGTGCATGCGCTGGATGTGACTGAAAAAAAGATTCAAAATATAAAGAAAGTTAATATGTTAAAGAGTCAAAAAAATTTAAGCTGTAAAATAGAATAAAAGTTCAAGATATTTAACCCACCTTCAAATAGTCTGCCCATACTTCATCAGGTGCAGTGAATCTCTTTGTGATCGGATCCCATCCAAACCCAGAATTGTGGCGCATAAGCTGAGAGTAATTGCTGTATTGCTTCTTAAACCATTTCACTCGGCTTTGATACTGACTATAAGTTATCTCCTTACTAATTTTCTCCTTAAGTTTTGGAAGTAACTTTGCCTCTACGGTTGTTTTACTTATAACACCATTAATATCCCTGAACCCAAGCATGGTGCCTTCAACCATGAGCTGGAGCAAAACATTGCTCTCTTCCACGGTCCAAGTTTTATAATCTTTTCGTTTACCGTTACCTTGTGAATCTCCCATCTATATATTACAACAGGTATTTTATGAAGCAAATATATGCTACTATATCAGACACAACTCGAAAGTAGTTTCATTCCTCTATCTGATCACTACATGCATGAAGCTAATCTATCATCACTAGATGAAACATGTATGGTTATGCCTATATGCTATATGTCATATCTAATTAGAATTTGATGAACGTTTTATGACTATTGTTTAACCTTTAATGAATTCATATGACTATTGTTCAACCTCTAATGAAGACATGCAGTAGGATATTTACACATTACAGTTTATATACAAACATACATGTTCAAACTATGATCAACTTATATGGTCCAATCATGATCCAAACACATGGAAGTCAAAACCATAGTTACATAAATCTAGTCATACGCAACCAACTATAGCAAAATATCATATATTTAGCATATATGATCCAATTAACCATAAAAAAAACATACCTGAGAAGATAACCGGCGTCAAAAACATATATGCAAGGGATTGTAAGCCATAATGATCCAACCAAGTATTTGGGTTGGGTTTGCAGGTTTATGTCAATTGCCAAGCATACCTATAGTTGGTTTGTGATGGTACCAAACAGTTGTAGCTTCTATGTAAAACTGCCTGGCCTTTCTCTTACTTGGTTATAATAATATCAATACCAAACAATTCTAATGGAACTGATTGCTAGTTATATGAACCAAACGAGTTTGTTGTAAAATGGCCCTATACCCTCCATCCTTGTACTCTTTTCCCTCTGCAATGTTTTTCCATGATTAAACAAAACAGTGTTGTTTTATGCTATTTAGCCATCTGCCTTCTGTAGCTCGCAATGTAGTCAAGGCTATCATGTCGTCGGGAAGATTGGGATTAGGAGGACTTTGAAGCTTTGGGCGTAATTTCCATTTATCAATAACGAAGCTTTGCTTTCTCATCGATGAAGCTTACACGTTTAAATTCCCTATCTCCCGATACCTATAAATAAGCATGTAGAGTTTCTACTTTCTAGGCAAATCATTATTAGCGAAAAAACAAAACAGTAACATTGTGTATCATCCTCTTTTCTATTCCCCGAAAACCATCAAATTTGTTCCATTTCAATGGTAGCTTCTCTTTGTCAATAATTTTCAAAAAGCATTTGAGCATCTAATGTAATACTAAACACAACTTCCAGATTTATAGACCCTAATTTAATCCAAACCCTAACCCAAAATCATCAACGATGCAACTATGAACACTTATGCAAAGATAGAAAAAGAATCGAGAAAAAAAAGGATGGGAACCAACCTCTTTGCGGCTGGCACAAGGAAGAACTTTGGGAGATTTTTTTCACATTGAAATCTTTGATATGGAGGCTAGCAAACTATTGAACTTTGTTATTTATACCTAACACTACAAAGTCCATGAGAATCCATGATTTCCAAATCCATAAATATGAATGATATTTGAATACCCTAAAACTTTTGTGGACTTTCTGAAATCCATATTAAATACCCATAGACTTTGTGGATTTCAGAAAGACTTTTTAAATCCTGATTTAATACCCCTAGACTTTTGTGGACTTTTTAAAGTCCAAATTGAATACACTTGGATTTTTAGAATCCATGGAATTTATTAAATTGCCCACAAAATCCAGATACAATAAACCCCCCTAAGTCCCTAAAATAAATAAATGTTTCATTCGTGAAAGAGCATTAAAATCATATGACATCACAAAGCACACAGAATTAGTCAATTTAAGCGCACAAGTGAATGGTGGAATTCATAACAAACTGAACAAGAGGAGAGAAAAACAGGAAACAAGAAAAGCGCAGCAAGGAATGAAGCACAAACCTGAAACAAATACAAAGAGAGATCCCCTGATATTATTTTTTGGTGATGAAAATTAACGGAGTTCAACATTTTCTATCACAACATATATACAACAAAATCTGAAAGGAAACGGTACTGATACAAATACACTACACATACATATGGTCCAATCCCCACTGGTCCCTATCGAGGATGTATATCAGTAACTGTGACATCATTCACAGATGGCTGTGGCAATTTCATATGAGATTTTTCCGACTCACTGAACCAGGTGTTTTCTTTGGCAAAATCTGAATCTGTTGTTATTCCCTCCACAAAATAAGCTGGTTGAGCTGGAAATGGACATGTAATGCTGCTACTATTGAGCCAGAGAAGGACCTCAGCCATGGTGGGTCTATCAGCTGCGTCTTGTTGAACACACAACAATCCTAACTGTACGCATTTTATAATTTCACTGGGTATCCATTGCTGGCCTAAGGATGGATCCACAATCTCTAATGCTGCTCCATTGTTCCAGTGCTGCCATGCCTGTTCCGAAAATCAATCATAAATTGGTATCTCTCAAATAAATTATTAAGTTGCAAATAAAGAAAAAAAATTAAAAAAAATTCTGATAAGAACTTACAAAGGTTGGAAGATTTGTTGAATTAGAAAAGCTAGAATTTTTCCGACCAGATACAATCTCTAATACTAGAACTCCAAAGCTAAAGACATCTGATTTGGTTGAATATTGCCCTTGTATTGCGTATTCTGGTGCCATATATCCACTGCAACAAAAAATATTTGATGGTTAGCTTTTTATTTCTGTATGATTTTCATTCTTGTGTTCTTGTTTCAATTGGCAACCGGTGCCTGGGATCCACTTCTCATGCCCTCACATTATATTGGAAAAACATACGAGATATATTAATGAACAAATCCTCAGCGATAGAGGTCGCCGAACTACAAGGAAAACAAAACACAAACATGCATGGGAAGGTTACAAGCTTAGACATACAGGAATAGTATGTATCGTAGCCTTCGGGCATGTATTAAATGAATGAAAAGGGTTAACAATTATTATAAAATAAAAAATAAAAAAGGAATGTAGCTCTTGGATTATCAAAATTCTTATTGTAATGAATGTTTGAGTTGTGTTAAATCTCTATCGTAATTGATAACATATTGCATTGCCATTATATCCAAAAAAACCAATACCGAACAGAGTCTAGAATATAATTGAAAAAAAGTAGCTACTGGAACTAGCTAGGCAGTAGACCTATGGAAAAGGGCAAGTTGTAGCATTCAACTTACAAGGTACCAGCGATTCGATTTGTATTTTCTACAGCCTGACTCTCACCGAAAAGCCTTGCCAATCCAAAGTCTGAGATTTTAGCATTCATATCCTCATCTAATAGAATGTTGCTGGCTTTCAGATCTCGATGTATGATTCTTATTTGAGAATCTTGATGAAGATATAATAATCCTTGAGCAATCCCAATGATGATATTAAACCGTTTGTCCCAGTCCAACAGCGAACACTTGTCCTGATCTGCATTACCAAAATTAACCTCAAGATCAATAATATGACACTGTCACACGCTTGAATTACTACAAAAGTATAATTAAGTCATCGAGGCACGAGTTAAGTCAGTCATTTCTTGATTTTTAAGAGAACTATATATATCATTGCTAAAAAAAATAGAAATAAACATGAAAGAAATTGATAATACCAAACAAAATTTTGTCTAAGCTTCCATTTGGAAGGTATTCATAGACAAGTAACTTTTCTGCTTCATCTATGCAGAAGCCCAACAACCTTACGAGATTTCTGTGCATAAGTTTAGCAACTAAAACCACCTCCGTTTTCA
This sequence comes from Berberis thunbergii, assembly GCA_003290165.1. NCBI lineage: Eukaryota > Viridiplantae > Streptophyta > Magnoliopsida > Ranunculales > Berberidaceae > Berberis > Berberis thunbergii. The sequence continues at coordinate 94,194 of QNQO01002164.1, read as the reverse complement.
GCTCTTCTAACCCTTGCCCAGAATATCGATCAAGTCTTTTGACTGCAATTTCTTTCCCTTCAGATAGCTCACCCTACAAAATAATTTAAAGCTTCAATGAATGCACACATATTTTTCAATGCAAGATTACAAATGAACGCAATGGGGCTAATCATCAAACAGTCATAGTTTTCTCTATATATATCATGCTAATATTCTTCAATTGACATCAGATTCCATACTTCATTGCCAATTTTAACACCAATGCCAACATTTATTACCTTGTAAACTGTCCCAAAGCCTCCTTCTCCAAGTTTGAATTTCTCAGAGAAGTCATCTGTAGCTAGTTTAAGAGTAGCTAGATCAAATATAAGTGATTCTGTGCCTTCAATCTCAGATCCTGTGCTTTTGACAGCATCTTCTTTCACATCTGGTAGAAACAGTGAAAACTTCAGAGAAACTAACTAAAACAAAATTAAGTAAACAAAAAAAAGGTTCTAAACCAAAATAAGTCCAGTTTGATAAAAGCATGAAAATTGGGAGGATCTTATGTATGTAGCTAGGCAAATAATTTTATTAATTGCAATCCAAATAATCTCAAATACTAATTTATTTGATTCACATCAACGATATTTGTACAAGTTAGGTAGTACTGTCTGAACTGAGATATTTACCGTCTCTTCTTTTGACGATCTTCGTCCATAAACAGCAAATGCATATGGAAAATAATAACAGTGATGCAAGAACAACTGAGACCACGATAATAATTAATTTTTAGTATTGCTCTTTTTTCCTGCACCAAGTCGAAAAGATTCATTAGTCTACAGAACTTGTCTCAGTGCACATCTCTGCTATCTCTACTACTATAACTACCGAAACCCGAGTTAATTACTACTATAACAATGACATTCATTCCTTTACATTTGCTTTTACCACAAAATTATAAATATTTTTATGTTGAAATTAGTCTTATTTGAAAAGGTTGGAGAATGTTTTGATCCATTCAATTTAAAGTCATAGGGTCTTCATAAAAAAAATTACAAATATACATCATAATTATCAATGCAAGCGTGGTTGATCAATATGTACTTTCTAAATTCCATATTGAAGAGCACTTTCTACATTCTATAAAGTAGTCAAACAAATGAATAGTAGATTCATGAATTTTGACTAGTCTGATTACAAGAAAATTTGAGTCAGGTAGCTCCTTGTCTCGTTCAAAGAATAGCCATGTCTTTGTCTCACCACTGAGATTTGCTAGACTTGAAATTAACACAAGTTGACAACATTATAAGTTGCTGTCAGGAAAAATGTGATTCAGTTTTGGACGTAATTCAGACTAGCTACAATCTCTTTCAAAGTTAGATGATATTGAAAATCATTCGATCGACGGTGCAAAACTTACGAGTGCACCTCACATTCCTAATTAATTTAGGAAATCGTATCGTTGTAATTCAATTAAATTGTCATTTACTCTAAAACTTCATAAAAACAAATTTGTTAAGGTTTGGGATCCTCAAAACCCCCAGGCACTATAGATCTGCATCGAAATAAGAGATAACTCCTATCTCGATGCAGATCTACGGTGCCCTGATACCACCAGGCACGATACCAGGCATGGTACCAGTGCACCTTAGAATTTCCCATATATCATCACTGTTTTGAAATGAGTAAATAAATGAATAACAAGGGGGCAGTGATGAGATAAAAAGATAGCAATCCAACTAGATAAGGTTTCTTATTTTCTTCTCTTATCTGAAAAATGAACAAACAAAAACACATACCTCCATGGTTGCTTGATGTGTTGTTAGTCCTTCCAGATGGCGATGGAGAAGGTGCGTCCGTTGATGATTCATAGAACAGATAATTCTCGTATCTTATATAACAACTCGTCGACCAAATCTGAACTCCTATACTTGTTTGCATAGGTGTTGTATTCGTTCGAAATTCATACATAGCTTGCAAGCATCGTAGACAACCAGTCTCAGACAAGTCCCTATTGCACTGTACCAAACCATACAAATTACCATGGTCACCAAAGGGAGCTCTCCCTGTTGCGAATTTTGAAGGATCAGAGGCTGCTTTAGAAGATAGATTACTCATCATATCTCCCAACACCCTGTTAAACAACTTCGGGCTCGTTGTGTTTTGTACGTTATAAAGAGGGACTACTATGTCAGTACTTGGCGTGGAGAAGAACCGATGATCAGCATAGTGTAACATGCAATAGTCATAAAATATCACAGCTTCCTTATTATTTGGGCATTGTTGGAGGATCTCCATAGTGGAGGTATTGGCACAGATTCGACAAACTTCATAAGAAACATCACCTCTACATCGAAGTAGTCCATAAACTTGGTTCGGTCCAGCCCCAGAAATTGTGGTGTAGAACCCATTAGAAGTTATGTTTGAAGCTAGAGAAGTGAGGGTGTGGTTTAGATTGGATTGGTATGGGCTTCCTTGAGTGTAATTAGAAGTAGTGTTGCATTCATACATCACATAATCTTGGGCATTAGCAGTGATGGTGAAAAATAAAGAAGAGAAGACATGTAAAGAGAAATGAATGAAGGGTTTGTGAAGGTTTAGCTGACATGGCTGGGGTGATGAAAAGTGATGGATGAGTAGTTGATCAGTGGATGAAGAGATAAGTGTGTAGTATAGGTTCAGGTTCACATTAATAAACAAAAAATGTTCGTAAGTCAAAGTCTTGGACGTGTTTTAGAAGCTAATACTGAGGCAAAAAATGTTTACAAGTCAAAGTCTTGGACGTGTTTTAGAAGCTAATACCGAGGTATAACAAAATAATAGGTGCGGTAAGTCCTTCCTTATTTTGAAAAAGACAAGCGCATTTTCTGCATTTTTAGAATCTTCTCTTTAGAATGAACACCATGTTTTATATCAATTTTTTTAACAGATAATTAATATACGAGGAAATATACGTACACTTCAAAATAAGTCACACGCGTGATGAAATTAAGTCAATAAAGCAAGTGAGAGGTCTTGGGCTCAAGACTTATCGGTTATAATTTTATGAGTTTTTGCTCAATAATTAGGAATACATGTGCTCCGTTGTTGATAAGCCTTCAAGTATTGAATGTAGTTATTTAGATGGATCAAACTAGAGCAAAAATAAGTTTTCGTGCAACATGGAGGCGATGGATCAGAGTGAAAACAAGTCTTTGTACGAGATGAAGGCGATTTAGATGCTAAGAGGCAACAACGATGTAGCCTTTGGTCATGGTTTGGTTAACCCTATGGGTCTCATGCCCACAAAGCGCAGGAGAGGATCATGCGCACAGATCTGGACCATTAGATCTATTGGACGGTCCAGATCTGTGGATTAAAATTTTTTTTTTTAGCAAAGGGATTGAGCCCCCTTTCTACGAACTCTTCACTCTTACATGCAGAAAGAAAAAAAGAGAGTGTTTTGGAGATATAAACTCTTCCACCATCTTGTGAATCTACAACAAAACATAAAAGATGAAAACTCTTCTTTTTCACCTCTCTGTTTCCTCTGCTTTATTTTCATCTTTTACATAGAGAGACTCTGTTTTTTGGAAGAAAATTTGATTTTACAGAGATGGGTTTTGCGTGAGAAGAACATAGAAGATGAAAGGGTGAAATTTTAGTTAGATTTGAATTTATGAGAGAAGAATTGAAAGAGATAGAGAAACCAGAGGATTGATTTTATATTCACTTTCATCAGATGATGTATGAAGGCGCTTCACAGCAAAAATGGTACCATTGGAAAGCATTGCTTTATATACACTCCCTTGTCCACCTTTGCCTATGCAATTGTTCTCTTCGAAATTCTCTGTTGCAGCGATAATGTCCTTAAACACTATGTCCCCGTGGTAATTCCATATAGAGAATGAGCTGTCATGGTACAATTCTTCATTTTCCTCATCAGGAACATTTTTTGGAGTACAGCTGTAGATAAAAGTTGTCAGGGTTTCCTTATCTGTAGATTAGTAATGGTTAGAGTTGTGGTCTAATAAAGTCCTAGTCTTAAGGGACAAGTTGTTTTCCATTCAGTTTTAGTCTGCACCACGATTATAGGCTTGTTATCGTGGGTTGTTATTTCCTTTTGTTTGATGTAAGGCTATTTATTAGCCAAGATTGCCTTTTAATAAACATAGAATTCTCTAAGCATTTTGTGTGTTTCCAAGCCTCTGTTCTGCAAGCTTTCTTTCGTAGGTTCTAACATCTGGTATCAGAGCCACATCACAGGGCCTGACCAACAGTGTGAATCACAGACTATAGTGTGAGAGAGCTACACCATGGCAAGTGAGAGCAGTTTTATGCAACCTGCTATCCCGCGGCTCGATGGACACTACGATCACTGGAGCATGCTTATGGAGAATTTTTTGCGTTCAAAGGAATACTGAAGTTTAGTGGAAACTGGGATCTCTGCAGCAGCAGAAGGGACGGATCTCACTGAGGGACAAAGGAAGGTAATTGAGGAACAAAAATTGAAAGACCTGAAGGCTAAGAACTATTTGTTCCAAGCCATTGATCGATCCATCCTGGAGATGATCTTGAAGAAAGAAACAGCGAAGGATATCTGGGACTCTTTGAAGCAGAAGTACCAGGGGACAACACGAGTCAAGCGTGCACAACTCCAAGCTCTTCGCAGGGAGTTTGAAGTGTTGCAAATGAAAGATGGGGACTCGGTGAACGACTACTTTGGCAGAACTCTCATCGTGGCCAATAGGATGAGAATGCACAGTGAAAAAATGGAAGATGTGGTGATCATCGAGAAGATTCTGAGATCCATGACTCAAAAGTACGACTACGATGTGTGCTCTATCGAGGAATCAAATGACTTGGATACTCTATCCATAGATCAGCTTCAAAGCAGTCTCTTGGTGCATGAGCACATTGAGCAGCGGATCAGCCGTCACGTTGTGGATGAACAAGCCCTTCAGGTCACTCACAACACTTCACCAGGAGGAAGGGGAGGTGGTCGAGGTGTCTATCGAGGAAGAGGACGGGGGAGGTTTGTGACTGATAAATCTACCCTAGAGTGTTATAACTTATAATTGCCATGAACTAGGTCATTTCCAGTGGGAATGTCCAAAAAATGTCAACAACACCAAGGCCAACTTTGCAGAGACCAGTGAGGAGATGCTTCTAATGGCCTATGTAGATGACAAAGATGCTCGGAGGAATCACTTGTGGTTCCTTGATTCTGGGTGTAGTAACCACATGTGTGGGAAAAGAGAGTTGTTTTCTCAGTTTGATGGCAACTTCCAAGAAAAGGTGAAACTGGGCAATAACACAAGTCTTAGTGTGCAAGGGAAGGGAAACATTCAAATGAAGATCAATGAAATCATACAGGTGGTTACAGGAGTCTTTTTTGTCCCAGAGCTGAAAAACAACCTACTGAGCATTGGTCAATTACAAGAGAAAGGTCTTGCAATGCTCATGCAACATGGCAAATGCAAGATCCTTCACCCTGAAAAGGGTTTGATCATTGAAACCGAGATGGCATCCAACAGAATGTTCACTGTGATTGGTCGTTGCCCACCACCAAGAGAGGAAAACTGCTTCTCCTCCATGACCACGGATCAAACACGCCTTTGGCACTGTCGCTATGGTCACCTCAGTTGGAATGGTTTCAAAATACTTCAACAAAAAATATGGTGGATGGACTGCCTCAGTTAAAAGCTCCACTGAAAATTTGCGAAGACTATTTGATAGGAAAGCAACATCGCGATCCTTTTCCAAAGAAGAGCATACGGATGGCATTTGGAATTTTTCAGTTAGTGCACGCAGACATTTGTGGGCCAATAAATCCAATTTCAAACAACAACAAAAAAGTACCTCATTACCTTTATCGATGACTTCAGTAGGAAAAACTGGGTTTATTTCCTGGTTGCAAAATCAAAAGCATTTGCTACCTTTAAATCCTTCAAAGCTAAGGTTGAAAAAGAAACTGGTGCATTCATAAGGAGTCTTCGAATTGATCGTGGGGGAGAGTTTACATCTCAAGAGTTTACTCTCTTCTGTGATGAGCATGGCATCCAAAGGCAACTAACAACTGCATATACACCCCCAACAAAACGGGGTTGCTGAGAGGAAAAATCGCACTATCATGAATATGGTGCGTAGCATGATGTCAGAAAAGTGAATTCCTAAGAGCTTTTGGCCTGAAGCCGTGAATTGGACAGTGCATGTCCTAAATAGAAGCCCAACTCTTGCCGTGAGGAGCAAAACACCAGAAGAAGCCTGGAGCGGCTTCAAGCCTTCTGTAAGTCACTTTAGGGTCTTTGGATGCATTGCCCATGTTCATGTACCTGATAGCAAGAGAGTAAAACTCGATGCCAAAAGTTTGAAATGCATTTTATTTGGGGTAAGCGAAGAATCCAAAGCCTACAGATTGTTTTACCATATCTCAAAAAAAAAAGTGTGAGTCGAGATGTGGTGTTTGAGGAAGATCAAGGGTGGAATTGGGATGTTAACCATGAGAAACCAATTATGGCTGATTTGGAGTGGGAAGGAGATACTGCTACAGATACAAATGGCAACTATGAAGAGGTACCTGAAGCTGCCACTCCTGAAGCTGACCTGGGAAACAATGAACCAGTCCAAACTAGCTCAACCGAAGGTGAAAGATCTTTCAACGATGACAGTCCTTCTCCTGAAGGACGAGTTCGAAGACCGCCTGGGTGGATGCAAGATTATGTAAGTGGTCACGGCCTATCAGATGAAGAAAATATTGATATGGCTCACTTCGCCCTATTCTCTGACAGTGATCCTTTGACATATGAAAAGGCAGTTAAGAGTAGCAAATGGAGACAGGCAATGGACGCTGAGATCGAATCAGTTGTGAGGAATGACACATGGGAGCTCACTGACCTGCCATCTGGAGTGAAGACAATTGGGGTGAAATGGATTTTTAAAACAAAACTCAATGAAACAGGGGAAGTGGACAAATAAAAGGCAAGGCTCGTGGCGAAAGGGTACAGTCAACAGTATGGAATTAATTATGCTGAGGTGTTTGCTCCAGTTGCACGTTTGGATACCATTCCAGTAGTCATCTCACTTGCTGCCTAGAAAAGCTGGATGATCTACCAGCTAGACGTCAAATTTGCGTTTTTGCATAGAGAGATCAATGAAGAGGTGTTCGTGGACCAACCACCAGGATATGAACAAAAGGGACATGAATCTAAGGTATATCGACTGAAAAAAGGCTTTGTATGGACTTAAACAAGCTCCTAGAGCTTGGTACAGTCGAATAGAAATGTACTTTGTTCAATAAGGCTTTAAGAAGTGCCCCTATGAGCACACCTTGTTCATCAAAATGGCAGATGGAGGTAAAATTTTAATTGTGTGCCTTTATGTTGATGACCTTATATTCACGGGTAATGATGAGATTATGTTTGAGCACTTCAAGAAATCCATGATGGTTGAATTCGACATGAGTGATCTTGGTAAGATGAGGTATTTCCTCGGGATTGAAGTGTTGCAAAGGATGGATGGTATATTCATTAGTCAAAGGAAGTATGCTCAGTAGGTCTTGGAAAGATTTAACATGGATCAGTGCAATCTAGTGCACAATCCAATGGTTCCTGGTCTTAAGCTTACTAAGGATGAAGATGGAATAAGAATCGACGGGACACTTTACAAACAGATGGTGGGAAGCCTTATGTACTTGACTGCCAGTCGCCCTGATTTAATGTTTGTGGTCAGCTTAATCAGCAGGTATATGGAACAACCCACAGGGACTCATTTGCAAGCAGTGAAGAGGGTGTTAAGGTATGTGAAGGGCACAATCAGCTTCGAGTTGTTCTTCAAGAAGGGAGGAACTGAGAATCTTGTTGGCTATACAGACAGCGACTACACTGGTGATCAGGATGATCGAAAAAGCACTTCTGGTTACGTTTTTATTCTGAGTTCGGGTGCAGTTTCTTGGTCCTCAAAGAAACAACCTGTTGTCATTATTTCAACTACAGAGGCTGAATTCATTGCTGCTTCCTCGAGTGCTTGCCAAGTTGTGTGGCTAAGAAGGATTTTAAATCAACTTAATCATGGTCAAAACATACCAACGGTGGTTCACTGTGATAACATCTCAACCATCAAACTATCAAAAAATCCAGTCATGCATGGTCGCAGCAAGCATATTGATGTGCGTTTTCATTTTCTTCGAAATTTCGTCAAATATGAAGTTGTTGAATTGGTGCAATGTTCCACTCAGGAGCAAGTTGCAGATATTCTGACAAAGCCACTAAAGCTCGAGGTATTTGTGAAGATGCGTGATCTCATGGGTGTCTGCGAATATCCAGGATAAACTGAATGTTGATGGAATTCAGTTTAAGGGAGGATGATAAAAGTTGTCAGGGTTTCCTTATCTGTAGATTAGTAATGGTTAGAGTTGTGATCTAATAAAGTCCTAGTCTTAAGGGACAAGTTGCTTTCCATTCAGTTTTAGTTTGCACCACGATTATAGGCATGTTATATCATGGGTTGTTATTTCCTTTTGTTTGATGTAAGGCTATTTATTAGCTAAGATTGCTTTTTAATAAACATAGAATTCTCTAAGAATTTTGTGTGTTTTCAAGCCTCTGTTCTGCAAGCTTTCTTTCGTAGGTTCTAACAGGTGAAGATTCCAAACAGAATCGATAGAAGAATTACAGCACAACTAAGTGGAATGACAATGGCCAACTAGAAAAATTGAATAACTACGTTTCTCTCCTTGAAGGGATGATGGTTTCTCTTGGTTTCTCTCTTCGATTTGAAGAACTTGTTTCTCTCTGGAAATCAACGAAGAGGGGGCTCAATCCCTTTGCTAAAAACTGTGAAATAAAAAAAAATTTCAAATCCACAGATTTAGACCGTCCAATAGATCTAACGGTCCATATCTGTGCGCATGAGCCCCCAGGTCCGTAGTCCTAAGTCAATGACGTAGCCTTCGAGCATAAATTAATAAATAAATGGTCAGCGACCTTTTTAGCAAGGAAATAGTATGACATGGAGTGGTCAAGTCAATCCTTAATACCAATATCAAGTGTCATGGAATATTAAAAGCTAATGTTCATGAGTCTTTTCCCATCTGTTTATTTACGGCCATCTTTGTATGTAGTTGCTAATATACATATGTTGTAATTTCACGCCTCCGCCCCCACTTCCACTTCCACTTCCACTTCGTATGTGAATAAATTCACTTCTATGACAAATGACAAATGACAAATGACAAATGACAATGAATTGTTGTTTCACTCAATCATCATGCACCTTATTAGTGCATAACAACTTGATCCACTCCATTTTTATTTATTACCTATTTTAATATTGATATATTTTGTCATCGATTGACTTACAATCAAAGATTAAATTATATAAACCTCAATAAGTCTTCGTGTGCCATGATGTTAAGTGGCAGTATGCAGTAGCATTAGTTGGTTTGGTTTGTTTTGAGCACACTGTTTTACCTTAGAGTGGGATGGTGATGTAGCTTGTGGGCATTGAAGACAAGTACATTGAGCAACTCTCTGACATACTTGGAGGAAAGGAGATTCTACGTACCCATTGGCCATGTTCTTGTGCGAGAAGTGCCCATTAATATTACAAACGCAGATGGAGAAAGACTGGAAGCAATGGGAGTCCTTGATGTCATGGCTTGACAAGAGAGATGAGTGTTCAGTTGTATTTGTTTCATTTGGTAGGGAATATTTCCCACTTATGGAAGCAATAGAAGAGAGAGTTTATGGGCTAGAGGTAAGTGGGGCAAGTTTCATCCGGTTAATAAGGTTTCATGAATGTGAGAAGCGAAGAAATTAGAAGAAGTTTTACGACAAGGATTCCTAGACAGAGATGGAGAAAGAGGATTAGTAGCGAAGGGGGGTGGGCACTGCAAGTGAAGATACTTCAGCATAGTAGTATTGGTTGGTTGGTAAGTCATCGTGGGTGGAGTTCAGTGATGGAGGGGATTAGATATAGAGTTCCTTTGATAACCATGCCCATGCAAGTGGAACAACCTTTGAATGCCAGGTTGGTGGTTGATGACTTTGGTGTTGGTGTGGAAGTTAAGAGAAGGGTATGAGGAAGATTCGACAGAGCATAGATTCCCAAGGTATAATTAAGGGGTGGAGGTGGGGAAGGGAGGAGACAAGGTGAAGAAGGAGATAAGTGAGAAGATGATGAGATGAGATGTGATGGAGAGATGGAATTGGTGGTGGAAAGAGTGATCATCGGACTTGAAACAAACTCTTTCACCCACCGCCCCATAATCTATATGCAGTTGTTCTTCCCAGTATATACTCTAAATTCAACTATAAAACTTCAACAATTGAAGACTTGTCAAAAGAGATTCAACTCGTCGAAACCATGATTGAACAATCGAAGAGACTTTCTCATCTTCATATCTAACAATTTAAGGTGGACATCAGAAAGCAACCAAAATATTTTCAAAAAAAGCTTGGGTCTTTCAGATAGTAAAGTCATACAGCAATGACCCATAAAAACATGTGCCAAAACAGGCCTCGTTTGGTTACTCGATGGAATGGGAATGGAAATGGGAATGAGAATGATTGCGGTAATGAAAATGTAATGGAAATGGTAATAGGAATGTGTATGTTTGGTATACCTATGAATGGCAATGGTAATAGTGTATGACATTGTTTGGTATGTGAATTTATGGTAGGAATGGAATGAAAATGACTTGTGCATTTCCCAAAATACCCTCAATTATTATAACTAGGGATTATTACAGGAAGGGTGAGGAAGGCAAACAAGTCATTACGCTTATCTTGACCATTACAGTGAGAATCGTAATCGCCATTCATAGGGTGGAAGGTATGAATGGTCATTACAACGAAATCTGTAATGGGAATGACCATTACGATGGTTTTATGTGATACCAAACGCAGAAATGCCTTTGACCCATTACATTACAATGATCAATCATTACATCACGACGGTCAATGGGGTAACCAAACACACCCAAATGTTTAATACTTGCACCATCAAAAAGGAGTATTAACTCGAACTCTTGCAAGTTATTGAGGCATCTTAAATAGCTACAAGCACACATCCTTCATTGTTATTACGTCAAACAATGTCAATTTTGTAAACGAAAGTGAGATCAATCAAACCAGGCCACTAAAGAATCACCATCCCAGGACATAAAACATTCTCCTACGATTCTTAGAACTGTTGAATAGTACACTAAAATAATTGAAACGTATAAATACCAACACCAATGCAGTTTTCATAATTTGTAAAGCATATAGGTCTCTGATCAACGTAAATGAGCAAAAACAAAGCCGAACACACGTAGAAAATCCAAAAAAATAAAGAAAAGTAACAAAAAAAAGGGTATAAAGCCTGTTTTCTTCTCCATCTAACAAAAATGGTACCTAATAACTTCCTCCCCTCCCACATTTCCGATCTCTTTTGATGTAACTTCTGTTTTCTCTTTTACTTTGGAGCAACTCAAATGGGGCAGGGCGGCACAGCAAGAGTTGAGCCAGCTTGAATCTGGCCCCATCCAATGAGACGCCAATGTTTCTCAACTCGCCTGCTCAGAGCAACCTTCTCTCCTTTGCTGGTGCACACAGGCGAGGTGAGTTGCAACTTGGCAAGATCGTTCTTTACTGCAACGACTCTGGCTCCAGTCGACATAGAACCAATGTTCAACATGAGTATCTCACCCTTCGCCAGCTTTGCTACTTTACCTTGTTTTTCTGTGCCTTTTGTCCGGACTCCCAAAAGCCGCCGAAGAAGGAAAAAGTTAACCTGAAAAGGGATTGGCCAATAACAATCCATTAAAACTTGCCTTGCACTTGAACACAATGTTGCAAACATTAAGAAATGGCCTTTCTGTAGGGCCAAGAAACCTAGACAAAAACATTCAGGACTCTGTAATCAAGGAAGGAAATTGGATCCATCTGAACATATAAAGCAGAGTTGGAGATAACTGCAAAGGCTTCAACATGGTACTGGTTATCATAAAACAAATATATTTGGGCATAAACATACTTGCAAGGCCCTAAGAACTTAGAAAACAAATTTATTTTCATTACTGATCATCACGACACAAGATGTAACAAGTGCCATCTAAATGTACACTATCCAACGTTTTACTCCGTTTTATTCACATGCACTAGTTCTATATAATTCTCAAACCATACATCCCAATTTGTTAATCTCATGGAAGCCACATTACTAATTTCAAAAGGACAGTCAAACTTGAAAGGAGAATTTGTTACTCTACATTATTCACCTACAACTGATATCTGTGAAGAACTTGTCTGTAAGCATTATAAACAAGCAAACATCATTTACCCGATTGCATGGATTTCAGACGTCATATTAGGTTACCATAGACAAGTTAACGGTAACCACAGACTGCAGAGACACAGGAGAAGTAAGGGGAAATAATGGAATTAACGGTAACCACAGACTGCAAAAACACAGGAAAAGGGGAAAATGGAGTAAAACAACCTACCTCAAGTTCAACAAAAACATCAGGGAGTGATCCCACCTCGCCGAGAACCTGGCCAACGAGCCTATCAGCACGTGTCAACGTGGGATCCATGGTAGTGCCAACACCAATAAGACCACCAGGAACAGCAAACTGAAGCTCGTTCTGCTCAGCAAAGAGAGAAACTATTCGAGAATATATTGGAGTGCACTTGATGTTGCCACTCTCATCCTTTACCACAATCCCAGGACGGACCTCAATAAATTGATTTACCTTCAAAACACCCTGTGTAGCATAACAGATTCACTGAGTATAGTTAAATAGATTGGGCCATATGTGAAAGAATATTCCCTGCAGATAAGATAAATCCATAGAAATGAAATGATAAATGAGCTACTCCACGGATATCCGAGTGAACTTAACATTGCATGTCAAGACCGGTGCATGGTATTCATCAATCATCAGTACATCATAAAACTGGTATGCTAGGGGAACATGAATATCCTCGAGTATGCAAGTTTTATCTAGAAAACCAAGGTAAGTATCATACCCTAAGGATGCTTCCACCAGCAACACCACCTTTTATTTCATCCACCTCATAACCAGGTTTGTTTACATCAAAGGATCGAATAACAATCATATTTGGCGGTGAGACAAAGTTCCTCTCTGGGATAGGGATCTTTTTTATGAGGTACTCACACACAACATCAATATTATACTTCAACTGGGCAGAAATTGGTACTACTGGTGCACCATCAGCAACAGTTTTCTGCAAAAGATGCATTTTTCTATATTAGTTGGCTCAACAATAGGCAAGCAAGACCAAACTATACAAGATATGGGTAAAATGAATTGCCTGAATAAATTTTTGGATAGCTTCATTCTGGTTGATGGCCACATTTTCTTGAACAAGATCAATTTTATTTTGAAGTATTATAATGTGTTGGAGACGCATGATTTCAACAGCAGCCAGATGTTCAGACGTTTGAGGTTGGGGACAGCTCTCATTTGCAGCTATCAGAAGTAATGCTCCATCCATAATTGCTGCTCCATTAAGCATAGTAGCCATAAGAATATCGTGGCCCTACGGAAAAGCAATTAACAAGTACAATTTCCCATCAGAAATGGAGTAACAACATTAAGAACCTTAAACACTAACATGACAGTAGAGATATACATGCAAATTTTCAACAGTGCCAATAAAATAAGAAAATAAGAGGCTATTCCATGTATCATTTCTAATTTGTGTTCATGCCAGTTCCATCTACAATCTTGAGCAAAATCTCAGAGTGTAAAATTTCAATCTGCCTCTACTCCCAACCAGAAAGAAAAGTAGCCACACACTGTAAAGCCTGCTCTCTGCTTGAAGGATGGATGGATATCCTTGCCCATGTTGAAACCAACATGTCATCCTAAACAATGTTAACAGTTGGTACCTACTTTGTTAAATAGTCAATTTCACTGCATCTAAATACTAAATACAATTGACTTAGAACTAGCATTATTTTTTCTCAAGTTCAAGGTAGCCATTCATGTTCTTTAAGACAGTGGACACAAAAGTATCAAACAGGCTTAACCTCGTGTATATAGTGAGCCTACATGCAGTGCACATTGAGTGCAAAAGTACATTGAAAACAGTATTGGAGCACAGAATTACAGAAGCAACTCCAAAGAACAATGCTTTCCATATTTACTGCCAGCTGTACCCTACCTTGGTCATATTAGGATTCACACTACACCGCAAGTCCCTAGTGAACTCATCAAGAATTTCAATCAGACAAACACAAGACTTAACCTTTCTTTCTAAGTCACATTTAAAAGAAAATTGTGAAATTGAAGTTTTCCTTTCAATCTTCAGGAATGGCAATGATGATGCCCGAGCTCTCTACATTGGGCCAACTGCAGACTTTTAGGAGCTATTGGCAAGGACTGTGTGGATGTTTCTTTAGACTCTAATTACAACCGTTAACCGGTGGCACAAGTGCAGTAAAACGTCCATATGAGACAGAATAAAAGAACGGATTCCAAACTATCGGTTTAGACAGGGAGCACAAGGTTAGCTACAGCTACTTACACCAGCTTCTGTTTGGGGTGGACATCCTCAATAATTTTGTATGTGCTAAATTTAGTAGAACGAACCAACACAAGTAACAAGATCCTATTTCAGCCTTACCCTTTCAATTAGAGGCATTGTATCTAGTTTTGAGGCTTTTTTTCCCTGTTTTCCTTTTTTTAGCAAACAAAACGAAATAACTTTTTTTTATCTTGCTTGTTTTACTTTTAAAGCATGAATCCCCTAAAATAGCCAAAAAGCTATTTTGGGGGTCTCGTGTGAGAAGAACCTTGCTCCAAGGGATTCCCTATCCAAGCCCCCATTTTAACTTTCCCTCTCCCTTCCCCCTATATTTGGGGGCATCCATTTCATCCCCCAAATCTTAATAAATATTTAAAAAGTCACTTTTCTTTCTTCTCTATCCTCCAATCATTAAAATTTATAAGAAAATTTCAAAATTTAGGGAAAGATATATTTAAATAATGATGAAAAAGTTAAAATGGGGAAAGTGGTTGGAGTGATGAAGAAAGGGGATGATTTTAGCTTTTACCCTTAGAGATGCTCTTAGTTATTTATAATAGATTTCTTGCTTTTCAGGTTGTATTTTTTTTCTAGGAATGCAGCCAATATTTGAACTCAAAGATGACTTCTCGACTAGAAAAAAAAAAGGCGCAACACATAATGCCCACATGCTATTCAAATGTGAACCACTGCTACATTTTGGTCAATCTATCAAATTTTAGGCTTTATTTTTTTAGTTATTCTGTTAAAATTAGGTTTCTTGCTTTTACCCACACTTTACATCCTCAACCTACTATAGCTCGTCAGCGTGTTGTATCACAACTCGAGCAACTATTTGAAAAATACTCTCATAATTAAAATAGACAAATTATAACTATGACTTGAGATTATAAAATTACATTTACCCACAAACATGAATAGCTCATAGAAATCTCGAATTCATTAGCTGTAGAATCCAAAATTGACAATGAATATTTAACCAAAGGCAAAGAACTCCTAATCTTGGACTACGCCATATCACATAATATAAACAACAGATTGTGAGCATCAGATAATATCAAAAGATTTTATGAAAACCATAAAAATGAGCAAACTTACAGGACAATCCACAAAAGAAACATGTCTCATCAGCTTCATTCTGGCATTTTCAAATCCTGGAACATCACATAGAGGACTATCTTCTTTGCCACTTCCATAAGCCCTGAAATTTTTATAAAAATCATGAGGTATATACTCATCAAAGTTCTACACATGGAAGGATTAACCTTAGGTCTGGATATAGCATACTTGTAGCAGACCGGTCGTGGGCACTTCTCGTCTTCGCACTTATATATCTTTGCATTTGCATATCCAAGCTTGATAGTGATATTACGTTCTAGCTCATTTTTAAATCGCACAGTCTGCCAAGAAAAGAAAAAAATACAGGTACAGTCCAAGCACTGTGTTCAAGCAGTGATCGAAAGCAATTGAGTGCTTAACTGAACAGAACTGACGCCTAGTAAGATCTCGAATGAGTAACAACAAAAATAATGAACATCCAATAAATGGGAAACTGCAAAAATCTCTAAGACAAATATGTTCTTAACAAGAGTACAAAATAAAGTATCAGAATATTGGATATTGTGTATCAAAACATTCAACCATTTTTTAGCGTAAGAATAGTTTAGGATATGGAAGTAGGATATGGAAGCACCAATTAAAGCTTCTGATAGGCCAACCAAAGGACAGGGCATAGCAAGCAAGCCTCATGCTTTGCAATCAGACGACCTGTTAATCATTGTAACCCCTCCAATTAGAGCACAATGAGCACATCTTCTCCATAATAAATAAAAAGTAGGTTGAATTACATAATACATCCTCTTGAACACTACTTGGGATGTGACCTTTCATCCCTTCAAAAAAAGGTAGAATGCTACAACGGGGGTTTCAATCACACACGCCATACAAATAGACATGAATGTGATTGATAAATTTCACTGTGTCTTGTTGCATTTGCACCCAAGCGCAAAGCCAAAATTTTCTTTCAGTTGTTGCAAAGCGGGAAACCATCACCAACTGATAACTCAATATTTTGTACTTCGGTGAAATAATGCCTTGAAAGCTAGACTGAAAGCTCAAGTGCTGGAAAACTGAGCATTGAAAACATGAGCTACATACAAAACTTCACAGGCGTAGCAGATATCAACAAAATGTGCACATTGAAGAGAACAACCAGCTTTGCTTAAGTGACGGGTGTTGTTTAACTTATAACAGGGTCAAGGGGTACAGAAACATCTATGGCCATCCCCATAAACAAACTATGCTCAAACAATATACAGTATCACATATCCCACATGATATTATTTTGGTAACCACTGTTCAAATTTTAAGCTATTATAAAATACATTAGTTATTCACTCATGAATTTCATCAATGAAAATAGACATTGGACTATTCAGGAAGGGAGAAAGAGTTTGTAGGTCGGGAACACTCCATTTCATACTTTAATTGTTTGTCTCTTTTTTTCAGTATATAAATTAAATCTTCGAAGACGAGAAAAGATACAAAAGGAGACTCAGCTAGCATCCAAACACAAAACAAACAAAGTAAACTGAAACCTATGCTATGCTCAACTAAAACCCTTTGCACCAAAAACATATGAAGATCTTTCTAGCTTGAACAATTTAGCACAATCTAACATGAAAATCTCACCCCCATAGCATAATAACACATTCCAGACCACAAAATTTACTACATTCAATATTCTAATAACTGGGTAACAACCAGACACCACACCACGCATATACACATAAACACGTAAAAGAAGCACTCATAAATTACCTGAACACCAGAAATGGCTTTAACCACAGTAGATTTTCCATGTGCCACATGACCAATAGTACCTGAATCAACACAGAAAACACATTCATCGAAACAAACCCTAAAATCAAAACAACTTAGCTTAACTACAAAAACACAGAATCTAAAGAAGATTTATACCTATATTGATTGTTGCCTGACGAGAGATGACCTCAGGCGAGAGTGGATGCAACTGCGTTACATCCAGCTTACTGAGATCCTGCTCCATCAATCCTTTCCGCGACATCTTTGCTTTCTTGCACTACAAACTGAAATAAAAACGTTTCAGATTTTTAACGATTTCAGTCCACAAATCTTGGTTCAAACACGCTTCAGAACAACAAATCTAATTGCAAACTAAGAAAAAATCGATTTTCTTGCAGATTATTAAAGCGAATAGAAAAGAAATCTATAGAAAGAGCCAATCGAAAAGAAATGAGTTTGAAAGAAAGATTGATTGATTGATTTACCGAGGATGGATTTCTAGGGCACGCGAAGGCGAGAGAGAGAGAGAGCTGTGTTTGATCTAAAGAGAAACAGAGAGACTGTGAAGAGGCCAAAGAGAGAGAGAGAGAGACTCGTCTCTTCTTCGAGCCCTGAAATCCAGAAGAAAAAAAAGAACCCTTGCTGCGACGTAGGATGCGAGAGTTTTATACCCTCGGTTAGGAATGGGGCTGGGTTTGGGATTGGGTTTATCGGTGGAAATCGTTGAATGTCGGTGATGCTAAGATATCACTATCTAATATAGAAAATTTAATTTTTTCTAGAGGTGGTAAAATTTATTCTTTAGCAGAATTTGTTTCATTTGTATGCCAAATTTTGGAGTCTGTGTTATAACATTAGTGCTGGAAATATAAACAGAAAAATATCAATCTAGAAAAGGTAAATTTTCTTGTAATTCTTCGTAGAAAGGTATGTTGGTCAGCCATTTATGAACCCTGTGTAAGTCGCCATGGTGAGCACAGTGTTTACGGGTTAGGTGGTCCCATACTGGTGTTCCAACTGTAGGTGGTTCGAGTACAGTGTTATCAATCCTCCAACCTTAAAGATTTTGACAGTATATCTTTGCTTTCAAAATTTACTCGAGCTTCTAGCCCTAGGTCAAGACAAATTCCAGAAGGTGTAAACCATATGAAATGTAGAATTTCAGATGTAGAAAATAATTTACAAAAATGATCAATACCATAAATTCTTTACAAAAATGTTTATACCATTTCAAAATCTCTGTTTCCTCAAAAAACAGAATATCTGATAGATATGGTTGAACAAACTATATTTTTTTATGGATCTATGGATTCAAAACAATTGTTTTCAAATGAAACTTTACAATATTTACAAAGTCAATAATACAAATATATTCATATTGGATTGATTCAAATTGGGATTAAACCCTTGACAAGAACAGGATTAGACACTTGTACTTTGATCGTTCTTCGCGATTGTCGGCACAATAGGTTTGATGACTCTCTCTTAGGAATCGCTAAGACAACTCTTGCGATGGGCCCAATTTCTACCCATCTCAAAGCGAGTAGGAGATTTCGGATTGTAAATCGGTTGCGGGATCTGAGGAAATTGGGGGTTATTTCTCAGACTAGCAAGATCTAAATGGGGAAGGACTTCAAGGGGTGTTTGAGTCCGTTGGATTTGAGAGGGTGCAGTTCTAAAAGAAGACGTGGATCTTCTTCCTGATTGGGAGTCTGACAGTTTTAAACTAGTTTTTCTGGATTCAGAAAACTGAAATTCAACTGTACCATCTTCTAGAGTCAAGATCTGACTCAGCCTACTAGGAAGTGGCTTTCTTGGTTCTGTGGGAACCTGCCATGTAACTGGAAGGGTGACTTAGCTTTAGTTGATTGTCTTTGGGACAATGACACTAGTTTTTTCTTTGTTGGCCTCTAAGAGGATGGTATATCATTTCGCAGATTCCATCAAAGCCTTAAGACTCAGTTGAGTCTTCATGGCCTTGTAAATAATCTTGTAAATCAAAGCCAAAGGTTTTGATCCTGGAAACATCTCAAATCCAGAGGTTTGGATATTGAGAGTCAGAGTCTCAAGGACATTTGGGTCCGAAAGAGATACTGAAAAGTTTGGGTAACAATCAAAATAGATTGGGCCTATCGCAAGAGTTGACTCAGCGATTCCTAAGAGAGAGTCGTCATTTTTTATTTTAATTATTATCTATTTAAAAAAAATTCTTTGGAGGTACTTCTTATAATTAATTATTTTATTTTAGTTTATTTTATAAATGAAAATACAATCAATCAATCATTATATTTTTACGAAGATTAATTCTCCATGAATTATGAAAATAAACTAATAATTAAAAGAGATAATTGAGAAGGAGAAATTATTGGTAAAAATAAAATTAAAGGCAGGAAATGATTAAATAAAAATGAAACTTACTTACTTCTGCTTCAATGAAAAAAAAAATGTTCAAATACAAACTAAAAGCTTTAATTTGTTTGGATGATTAAGTACTTCTACTCTTTATTCCTAATTGCAAATGGAAGTATAGAACAATGATGGATTGTAGAAGAAGGTGAAAGGCATTTGAGCCGTTTTAGTTGGCATGTGCATGACTTGTGGGGATAAAACGCTTGACCTCATATTCAACGACATTCAAGAGACCAACTCAAATATGATTTGTAAACGGGATGAAAACATTATTCTTAACTGGTATCTCTATGCACACTACACTCACACAATATATTTTTTTAATTCTCAGCATGAAACACAATTACTTAGTAAACTTGTATGATTATGTATATTCACAAAATTGTTATTCTTAATTACTCTCACTCTATATTGATGGTCTAGTGTGTTATTGAGAAAATGATATTTACACTGTATACTACATGTTTCAATTTTCTTATGGTTGTGTATTTATTTTTGATCCATGTACAAGCCACATGTTGAATATTACTTATATTAAAAGAATGCAAGAAATAAAAATTGTAGAAATATAAAGTACTGAGCTTGTGACGATACTTTTATTTTAAAATAAATATCTTAAATTGTTGGAAAATAGAACAACAACAATAAACTAATAACTACAATAATCGTGTAATAATATGATTGAAGATTAACCAATAATTACATTCTTAAAAATAGTTTGACATTTATTAAGAACGATCGAAATTAGAGGGTAAATTTATAAGTTAACATATGAATACAATTGTAATGTTGGCACTTCACCAAAAGTTACCTTTATATTTTCAACCGCGTAAGGGTATTGGGACGTTAGATTTAGAAGTAAACTTGGAATTTAATTTACAATGCATAAATTAGGCTTAAAATTGCCGACTCGGATCAGAATGAATTTATAATCCAAATAATACTATAGTTTTGCAACACCAAGATCCGAATAAAATACACACAAGCGTGTCATTTAGATAATGTAGGACGAGCCATCCACACACTAGTAAATACCTCTCATTCACCCTCTAGTACTACTAGATCATATCACTATGGTGACACGCAACACGATTTATGTTTTTTTAAAGAGTCCTTCTAGCCGGCCTAGGCATGGTTTTCACGCTGACTGGCATTTTTATACTTTTGCCCATCTCTCTTTAAACACTCTTTAAATATAACCACAACAAAGGAAGGGCAAAAGGGTAATTATGCACATCCAGGCGTAGGTCATGATCTCAAACTTAATTATCTAGTTCTCTGTTAAAGAAGGGTGATTGTAGATGTCGAGGAAATGGGCGAGGGAGGGTGGAGCGCTCGTGCAGGAGCTGACATTGTAAAAAAGAAAAAAGGGGGGGGGGGGGGGGGAATTGAAAATTTGGGGGAGAAGAAGGAGGGAATGGGCGAGCTCTCCCCATTTTCAATCCCAGAGACAAAGAAGCTCAGAGCCAGCCCTCCCTTTCCCTCTCCCCATTTTCCATCTCGACAGAGACAGAGAAGGCTCTCCCTCTCCCCAAACGAAGCTCTCCCTCTCCACCCTTTCCCCATCATCGACTCAAACGAAGCCAGAGAAGAAGAAGCTCTCCCTCGTCCCTTTCCTCTCGCAAAAGGTAAAGCCGCTACCTACCTTTTACTTGATTTTCTCTCTCATTTTAGGGTTTCTCTGTTAAGTCATGCTTTGGTTGTTTTAGGTTTTTGGTTTCGGACAACATTTTCTTTGCAGCTCTCGAGATCTGGTTTTCATCGCTCGGTCGCAGAGGTAAGATTTCGATGTCCCTCTGTTCTTTTCTTCGTTTCGTCTTCAGCTGTTTCATATTTGGTTTCTTCAAATTCAGATCTGATTGAATTGTGTTTGGGTTCAAAGCTACAATTTTTTTTTTAAAATTTCAGTTTTCATATCTGATTGAATTGTGGGTTTTATTGAACATATCTCAATTGAAGAAACCACCCAAAGGTCCTTCCTCTTTAGCACCACTCAGTGCCCAACTTATATGATGATACTTCAATTCATTTTATATGCACAACTTATGTAACGATTATCATACACATTTTCATTTTTAAGTTCATAAATTGATTCATATTTGGATGAAAAAAAATTTGTTGTGCAAATTACTTATAAATACATCTAATAAATTACTCAAGGTCAGCAAGTTTTTGAAGGAAAATGAGGAGCTCAAGTTGCTTAAGGTTTAGTGCAATTTGTTGAAGGTTTTTTGGTTTTTTTCTCAATGATGGGGTAAATAAACTTTTGATGAAATTGTATGTAAGTTTGTTGTTGTGATATTGAGCAAGTTTTTGAGTTTCAAATAGGATTGGGGTTTTGAAGTAGATAGATCTAAAGAATTGACAAAGAGAATGATATATTTGAGTAGTTTAGGAATTGGGTTGAGTTTGGTGTTTGGACGTCTCCTATTAGCACTTGTTGTGGTCTTTGATCTATCTTGCTTCCTTAGGGTACCATTTATTTTGAAAAGTTACTTGGAAATCGATCAATTTTGAAGTTCGGAGTACATTTCTTAGACCACATTAGGGTTGAAGTTCATAGTACATTTCCTAGCTGCATACATGGCTCTCACATAATGCAAATGAGAAGATTAGGTTAATGATCTGACCCACTAATAAGCTTCTTTTTTTTAAAGACCACATTATTGGTATATCATGGGTCTTTGTTTGTAGTAAGCCACTAATATGCTTACTACAAACGAAGAGCCATAATATAATCATGCCCATAAATTCACTGTATCCGAAACACTCACATTTGGTTTGTAATCAAATGAATATTGTGTTCGGTACATTCATATCAGCTGGTTTGGTCTTTGAATTTATGCATCAATGTATGAATTAGTTGAAATATTTAAAACCCTTTAGTCTTTTACTTCATTTTATTTTTATTGTTCTGAAAATCATTTATAGTATTTTTTTTTATGAAATAAATACTAGCATTTGGTGTTAATTAGGTTTTCCTTTTTGATGAAATGGAAAATTTTATCGTGAGATCACATCCTTTGTTTATGTGTGTGTTCTAGATCACCTTCTTTTATGACTTTGTTATGCACTTCATTGGCTGATAATTTATAAACAAACATTACAGGAATGGATAGTGTAGAAGATAGTGAATGTATGTTGGTGGAAGAAAATGTAGAAGAGATGAGGGAACCTACATATGGGATGGAATTCGTCAACCTTGACGAGTTCCAACATTATTATCATGAATATGGTAATAGAAAGGTATTTCCAGTGAAAATAATGACTACTGAAAAAGATGGTGATGGAAAACCTATGTTCATTCAACTTTCATGTGGTCGGCTGGGAAGCAAAAAGGTGATGGGAAAAATGTTTTGGGATTGCGTGCGTCGACCAAATGTGGATGTCAGGCTAAGATTAGAGGTCATATAGGGTTGATGGAACAGTTTTAGTGAAAAGAGTTACACTTGATCATCACAATCACGCGTTAAGCCCTAGTAAATCGAAATTTTATCGAAAGAATAGATCTATGAGCTCGTATATCAAGAAGAAGCTTAAATTTAATGATAAGGCAGGTATTAGACCAAATAAGAGTCATTCATCATGTGTGGTTGAAGTTGGTGGGCATGAAATTTTGCCATTTTCCCAAAAAGACTGTTACAATTATTTGGACAAAATGAGGAAGTTGAGACTTGGTGAGGGGGATGCGATGACTCTTCATAACTACTTCCAAAAAATGCAAGCTAATAATGTTGATTTCTTTTATATGATGGATTTGGATGATGAAGGTAGGTTGAGAAATGATTTTTGGGCTGACGCGTGGAACATGGCAGCTTACAAGGAGTTTGGGGATGTTGTTACATTTGACACTACATACTTGACAAATAAGTATGAGATGTCATTTGCTCCTTTTGTTGGGGTGAATCATCACGGTCAGTCAATTCTTTTGGGATGTGGATTGATATGTGGTGAGACGATTGAAGAATATGTTTGACTTTTTTAAACATGGCTCGTGTGTATGAATGACAATGCTTCGTTTGCTATAATCACTGATCAAGATAGGGCAATGAAGAGGGCCATTGAAATTGTATTTCCCAGCACACGACACAGATGGTGCTTGTGGAATATCATGAAGAAGTTGCCCGAAAAGCTGTCTGGTTGCAATGAATATGAGGCGATCAAGTTTGCAATGCAAAGAGCAGTTTATGATTCCCTGTCTCATGATGAGTTTGAAGAAAATTGACATGGTTTTATTGATAAATATAGTCTGCATGAAAATGATTGGTTGAGTGGATTATACTATGAAAGGATGTGTTGGGTGCCAATATTTCAAAGAAATAGTTTTTAGGCAGGGATGTCTTCAACTCAAAGGAGTGAAAGCATGAATGTTTTTTTTGATGGTTATGTGAATTCGAATACCACATTGAAGCAATTCGTAGAACAATATGAGAATGCACTATGAAGTAAAGTCCAAAAGGAAGATGAACAAGACTTTAAATCTTTTAGCCGAATGATTCCTTGCATTACTCCTTATGCAATAGAGAAAAAATTTCGAGATGCCTACACTACAAAAAAATTTAAGGAGCTCCAACAAGAGATAGCATGGAATCCATGTTGTAGAATTGTCGGTGAAGTTATGGATGGGGGTGGCTGTGAGTTGTACATTATTAAACAAGACTTGGTGATAAATGATAGGCAACGATCGGTCCATTTTGTAGTCTCTTTAAATGTTGACGATTTTGCCATCAAGTGTAATTGTCAATTGTTTGAGTTCAGGGGGATTTTAATTGAAAGTCTTGTTTGAAAGAGAGATTCATGTTATACCTGATAACTATGTTCTTTGGAGGTGGAGGAAATATGTTAGGAGGGCTAATACGAAGGTTAAAATTGTTTATTCAGATTGGGGAATGAAGTCTGAAAATGTGCGATTTGAAAAGATGTGCAATGCCTTCTATGAAATGGCTGAATTCACCGCTGAGGATGAAAATAAGATGTGCCAAGTTCAAGAATGGATAACTTTCAAGATGGAGCAACTTAAAATTGTCAGTGGTGATGAGCATGTTGATTCACAGAGGTATTTGGAAGTGGGCACCACTACTTCTCGTTCTGCCATCCAGATTCATAGTCCATTAGTGGTTCGTAGCAAAGGACGACGGTCTAATTCAAGGATGAAATCCACCGTCGAGAAGATATGTAAAAGGATACAAAGGAAAAAAAAGAAAGACACGCAAACAAATCAGGCCATTGAGACTAGTCTGGTATGTTTTGCAATGTGTTTTATGAATGCATATTTTTTTAAGTTAATAATAGTGACTTTTATTTACAAATGTTATTTGTAGGGTTTACAGTGTATGCCTTATGTTATGCGTCGTGAAAGCAATACGATGCCTAGTCAAAGCAATACACAGGTTTGTTTGTTATATTTACAAGGTATGAATCAGTAAGTATGTTTGCCCACTTATGATTTGTATGTTTGTTATCGTTAAGGATGATAATACAGGGTCATACGATTTACAACCTGGAAGAACTGATCAATTCTACTCGCTCCTCTCACAGGTACATATTTTGTATTTTGTATGTTTTTCTTTGTACGGTTTGTTTGTTATGTGTTTTGTATGCCTCATATTATTTATTTTTTAATCATTATTATTTATTTTTGCAGTCGCCAGGTTCAAGCCACGGAATGGACTATACAAATTATAAGTTATGATCAGGTTGGTTAAGCTTGTTCATGTCTTTCATGTTTATTACTCCTGTTCATGTCTTTCATGTTTGATGACAACATTTCTTTTTGAGTTGGGAATTATGATGCAAAACCAATGATGGACTGTAGAATGTCAATGTTTGCTCCCAGAGGTTCTACTTTGCAATGTTAGATGGTCTATGTGTTTTGAATCTGAATCTGTTTTGCAATCTTTCTGTTTTGAATGTCAATGGTGGTACATTATGCATTATCATCTTGACCAAAAAATCAACAAGCTTCATTGCATCATTTGGTTGAAAGAAATCCCTCCTAGTGCTTCTTTCTTGTTGTGGACTTGTCTTACATGGCAAAGTTCTCAGAGTCGATAAAATCATTAGAAGATGTCTCATGATCCCTCATAATTGTGTGCTATGTGACCAAACAGAAGAGTCCGTGGTTCACCTTATTTTTTCTTGCCATTTGGTTGCTGGATTGCAAGTGGGATAGGTTAGGACATTCAGTTCTCTTCCCATATGTTTAATCTGGAATGTATAGTTCTCCCACCTAGTTCCTGATGTGCATGTTTGGTGGGAGCCAATATTCTTATGTCATTTCCATCTTTTGTCTTTTACACTATATTACAACATCTTGTTCTTCCAATTAAAAAAAAGCAAAAATTTAGATATACAAATTAATATTTACTGGAATTTTGTGTTCTGACTGAATATTAGATCATGCATATAATAGATAAGCAATCCTTCCTTGCTTATCTTCTGATTTGTTGGGTTACTTCATTTGGCAGGCCATGATAAAAATGCTGAAGATTTGGTTGAGCATGTGAGCTTCTCCAGCCTAGTGCAGATTTGATAGGTTCCTTTGCAACAACAAATGGGTGGACTAATTTGGTGTGGCTTCTGAAATTTTGCTGCAGAAAGAAGACTTAGATCATGTGATTTATTCTGAAAGAAGACTGCAAAAAGAAGATGATATGATCTGCACTATTGAATAAGCAAATCAGTGGACTTACAGAGATTAGGAAGTCTGATGAAGAATCCTGGTAGAATTTGGCATGCAAACAACACTGAACAAAGATGACAGAATACTGAACAATGGACAATTCAGCAAGAAGATCTATAGCAAAAAGAAGATTTGTATTGAATGAATTGTAAAAGGCAAATTCGAGATGCCCAATCTCCTCAGAGAGCAAAAGCTAAATGTACAACTAATTTTACAAAATGAATGAATCAATTTCTCTTACTGTCTTCTTAGTTATAGAAGTATCTAACATATCAACTAACAAGACTAACATCACTAACAACAATTACTAATAGACTAACAGAGCACTGACAGTAACTCTAACAGAGCAATTCCTAACAGAATTACTAACAACTTGCATCTAGCACAGAGATCAAGCTACACTTCACAACCACAGCTTGCATTCAACAACTTTCAGCAACAACAACTTGTATCCTCAACATCACATGATAATAATGGAAAAAAGAATAACAAGAGAATAAGCTTCTTCACTGTAGTCAACAAAAGCATACCATACGGAAGAAAAACAAGAACAATATGAAACACAAATTTCATTGGATTATGAAATATATTCACATAATACATATGTATGTACATATTACATTACATATAATTGCATCATTCGTCCAAGAGCTTAAGTATAAATATTACACTTAAGATAATAATTACAATTATCAAAGTATTGATTAAGTCTCTCGTAAAAGTCTAATGATCATTGTTCTCTTGGGTGTCATTTCTTTGATCAGTCGATGGACCGGCTTGATCGTCAAAAACTACATCGTTAACTTTGACATCTTCATTGTTGTTGGATTCCTCTGAATCTCTTCTCGCCGCTTCTGAGCGAACCCACAACTCGTATGATTCATCAGCTTCGTCGACTGACATAAATCCCTTGTAAGAAGCACCCCTATACCTTGATACTGCGGATAAACATGCGGGCCAGTTTAGGTATACTCCAGGTTGACGACCTCGATACACAACGTACGCTCTGAATGCCATTCCTGCATTTAAAAAAATAAATTATAAAAGCAATGCAACAAATAAAGAATATTTTTTTTGACAATTCAGAAAAAGAAAAGCAACAAAGAAGGATACTCATTTACTAACTAGAATTAAGAAATGGGTTAATTTGTTTTGCTGATATATACTTTACTCTGGATTCTTTCACTCTGAAAAAATTATACTTCACTCAAATGAAAATATACTTCACTCTGTTATTCCCATTTACATTTTCAGGCTTCATTCATATGTTTTCAGAAATGAAATTTTCATTCATATACGTCGGAATTATGAAAGAAACAATTATACTTTCACTCATATGTTTTTCCCATAATGTAAATAAAATTTTCAAATGTATATAATACTTCACTCTGAAAACAAATGTAAATGAAATTTTCAGAAATGATCACCTTTTGAGTGCTGATATATACGTCACTCTGGATTCTTTTATGAAGGAATAACAGTTGTAATGGCTGCAATAATAGGGGAACTCAAAGAAATGTGGAACTATGGAGAGGATGATGAATCACCCTCTCAACCTTCTGGAGAAGCTTGAAACGTAAAATGTGATGCTTCTTGCGAAGAAACCCTAGATCTAGAAATGAAGGGGAGACTTATCTTACCTTTTGCGAGAGGAAAGGGACGAGGGATAGCTTCTTCTCTGGCTTCGTTTGAGTCGATGATGGGGAGAGGGTGGAGAGGGAGAGCTTCGTTTGGGGAGAAGGAGGGCCTTCTCTGTCTCTGTCGAGATGGAAAATGGGGAGATGGAGAGGGAGGGCTAGCTCTGAGCTTCTCTGTCTTTGAGATTGAAAATGGGGAGAGCTCGCCCATTCCCTCATTCTCCCCCAAATTTTTGATTTTCCCTCCCATTTATTTTATTTTATTACAATGTCAGCTCCTGCACGAGCACTCCACCCTCCCTCGCCCATTTCCTCGCCTCGACATCTAGAATCGAACTCACGATTTAAAAACATGACCTAAATGGTATGGTCTACCGAGACCAAAATACCCTGATCAAGTTATCATGTGACCTACCCATATAATTCCCAAGAAAAACCCATATAGTCGAGTGTGTTTGAGGAACAGAGCACAAATTTAACTATTTTTCCACAACAAAGTCAAATCATTTTATTTCTCTGCAAAACCCTACAAAGAACACAAATTGGGGATAAGCAAAGCAAAGCAAAGCAAAGGAGAACAATGGGGATTCTCTCATGGTTGACAGGCAAAAAAGCTCCCACAGCCAAAGCAGAGCAAAACCCAGACTCCAAATCCGAAAACCCATCACCCCAAAACGGATTACCAGGCATGAATGGCGCCATGGAGGTCCCTCGACCAGCTCAAGTGACAGTCTTCGAGTTCGGGTCGGCTGCAGCTTCCACAGATAAGGTCACTCTTGCCGGGTATTGTCCTGTGTCTGATGATCTCGAGCCTTGCCGCTGGGAAATCTTACCTGCATCCGGTTCTAATCCTCCCCAGTTTCGAGTCGTTTTTTGAGTAAGGTTGTAGAATTGAAAAGTTAAAAGACCCTTTTTTTTTTTTTTTTTACTTTTCTGTAGTATGTTGATGGGGTGGGAGGATATGAAATAGTTTAGCTTTAATCGAATTGAATTGCAATCGCGAGTTCACAATTTGAGTGCTTTTTGTTTGTCTATGTTTTGTTTAGTTATGATTGATTGTGTTTGTTCTGTTTCTGTTATCGATTTTTTTGTTTAGTTTATGCTTTGGGTCTTCATTGACTTCCTAAATTGTTTGCTTTCGTTCATTTATTAATTGTTAGAATTGAGTGGCAATTTGGAGATATTTTTATCTGAAATTTGTAATTGTCTAACCCATTAAGTAGATGTTGTGACTAATTCGTAGAACCTCTAAACTGTTTGAGGTGAAATGTGAAGATTACAGTTAGTCAGGGGAGTAGAATTATGTTTCTGTTGGGGTTTAAGGGTAAGGAATCTGGTAGAGAAAGAGTTGCGAGGTTTACTTTAATCAAGGCGATCATCTGTAAATGTGAAGATTGTGGATCAAAAGATTGAACAAAAATGTTTTAATAGGATCTTGTAATATGGTTGATATTTACATGACGCGAATGGGGAAACTTGGTTTCGAGAACATGGACATTGATTAACTATTTTGTACTCGAAGGAGCATGCATTTAGGAGTGAGTTTGTCAAATCCCAATAACTATTTTGTACTCGAAGGAGCATGCATTTAGGAGTGAGTTTGAAGAACGTCTAAACTGTTCGAGGTGAAATAAAGAAAGGAGGAAATGGGGTTTTTTTTTTTAAAGGTAAAGTTTAGATAAGGTGGTCATGATAAGGAATGTGGAGAGAAGCGAGAGAGGAGGGGGGTGTTTAATGTTGGTGAGAGGTTCAGGCTTAAAAAGGTGATAATGAGTACATGTGAAGATTGTGGAGCAAAAGGCTGAACAATAATGTTTAGCAGGATCTATGGTAATATGGTTGAGGCGTACATGAATAGACTAAATGATTCTGGCTAATGCTGTTTGGAGGATGAGGACATTGATTAACTATTTCGTACTTGGAAGGAGCATACATTTTGGATTGTTTTTCTTATCAGTTGCCATTTCGCATTCTAAATGAGTGATTATGAGATTTTAGAAGCCACAAAGCTTGGAGTAGTTACACTCTCTGAGTAGTTGTCATAGGTAAAATTGGAAAATCTTTTGGTGACAAGAATGACAATCTAGATTTTGGACCACTCTTTTGGTTACTTGATAGTATAGCTACTAAATTGAGGAGTATTGATAGATTTTCAGACTGCACTACACCGAGTTTGTAACCTGAGATATCATGATTTGAATAGTTTGATTTAGGCAGGGTTCTGATCCATTGTTGAGATAGTGTTGGATTTTGATATGATGGTCGTGGTAAGGTTAAATTTGACATAAATTTTTGGTCAAGTGGGTTTCAAGTGCATGGATTTGTTTATGAGTGGCATCTCTGGGATATCTGAGAAGTATATAAATGACCGAAGTAAGGTGTGATATGGAATATTGAAATGTTTTTTTTTTCCCTCCATTTTTGGTTATTGATGCTGCTATCTTGTTTGTCCATTTGACTTGGTGTTGAAACTAAACTTCCCTGCTTAATCTGAGCTTAGGGTATTTTAGATGATCTCACCCAAGTATCTACCTAGTGGATGGCCTATGCACTCGCTCTAGGTCTAGCTTAGGGTATTCTACAGTTGTTGCCTAGGAGATACTGAAATGGGCATCCACAAAGTTAAAAGAAACAGAGCTATTGAGCCAACTCAAAAGAGCTCCTCGGTACCCCACTTTAAAAACAAAAGCAGCTTTACTTCAAACTTGATTGATGAGTGCAAAGTTTATTAGTGCTTGCTTTTTCTACAAATTGTGTGTCTGAGGCAGTGGCTTCTAGCTGTTGGGTTTTGTTTGTGTTGTTGGCTATCTACCAATTTTCCAGTTTAAAGCAATGTTTTATTCTAAATGAGTGCTTCTGCTAAGGGTTTTGCCTTTAGTCTGAAACCGTGAAGAATTTTGTTTTTAAACTGTTACATCAGTTACGAAAATCAGAAATTTGGATTGGTAGAGAATTAAAGAATTGCATTATATTTTTGTTGAACATTGGTTTGTGCAGGTTTCGACTCACTCCTTGTTGTGAGAAGCTTCTGATGCAGTCCAACCTATACCCCCTTAATGCCACTTCACTTTCTCTGATGATCGATTATAATGATGAATCTAACCATTGAAAAGGTTCAACACTTTCTTAGGATCTATAAGGCCCTTTGGCTATACAGCAATTTTAATCTTTCTGTTGATAGATTATAGCGATGGATCTAGCCACTGAAAAGGTTAAACACTTTCTTAGGATCTATAAGGTCCCTTGGGCCATACTGCAACTTTAATCTTTCTGTTGATTGATTACAGCGATGAATCTAGCCTTTAATTGTTAGAATCACTTAGCTTTTATCTCAGTTTCTGCCAATTCATATTCTCGATCTCCTTGACCCATTGTTGTATATCTTGAGCCTGTTACTGTATTTTTGGGCTCACAATCACAGCATGTGCTCCCCACACTCTGTCCTAATACCATCCAAACTAACCTTAAACTGGAGATGTGGGGTATCTATACCCTTACCTCTCGCGTGCTAACCAAGCACTCTACCATCTGAGCTACATTGCCTTGTAATGGAGTGTTTGCTTTTGTAATTGCCATACTATCCGTTGCACTTGCTCCTCATGTCTCACCTCAAAGCTCAGAACATTGCTCATATCTTATCCTACAACTCAAAATCTAGGGTTACTGTTGTAGGTGATGGTGGTGTTTAATGGTGGTTGACAACGGCTAGATGCAATCCCCTAGCAAACCTAGCTTCGAAAAGGGTTGGGGGTGGTTATGCTATGGATGTCGTAGAAGTGGTTACAGAGGCATGGGGGTAGCGCTGGTGGTGTTGGCAGCTTTGGCGGTGGTTGTTTTATGGTGGTGGTGGCAGTGATGGTGATGGTTGTGATGGTGGTGGTACTGATGCTAGCGTTGATGTGATTATGGAGTTGAAGTGGTGATTGTAACGATACGGTTGTTATTTGGTGGTGGCTATTGAAATGTTGGAATGGTGAATTGACTTTGCTCAACCGCCATCACACCTTTGACTTTGCCTAAATCTTATAAATGCATTTATTTACGACGAGATATTCATACAATCACACCTACCATCAACTATTGTAGTTTTGGGGAAAAAAAAAATTCTAGACAAAAGAAATTTCTTTTGAAAAATGGAACATGTATCAATATTGATAAACATAATGGCTTTTGTTATAGTATATAATGGAAAAATGTTAGCTGCAATTACTGATAGTTTCATCTTTGTTATATAGCAAACATCAGTTTGTGTTTAAGCTCATCTTTTTGTGATATAATTCAAACAGGTACAGAATCTCAAGATGCCGCATCATTTCTTTGAGGAATATGACAGCCTTCGGTAGGATTCTTTGGAATTTTTATCTCTAAGAAGACGTCATCATCCAGGTTCGCCTCTATCTTCCTCCAATCTGCACTTTCGGGCAGCTCAAGTCGTCGGACGTACCCATATTCCCACCAATGGCCACTTTTCCAGTCTTTCGTATCAGATTCTCGTTGTTGCCTCCACTGTCCACTGATCTCAACAATTTTCCCATTTTCAGTGATCACTTGAGCATTAGATTTCCCCACACCTGTTTTAACAAATTATCAGTGAGAAGGATTTAAAACCTTGTCACAATGACAAAACCTTTATCAACTCTTCACTGGTTTATATATGGTTACATCCCTATAGGATATAAAAGATCTTAATCAATCTCAACTTGTTAGGTTGCAAAAACACAAGTTACATAGTAAGAGAAAATATGCAACATAAACTTTCAAGGACTTATAATTGGAAACAGATGTACAAACTTTTCAGTTTTTAGTGTAATAGTTGCGAAAATTCAGTAGTTTTTGTCCCCTAAACGAGTTCTTGGCAACAAACAATAAGACCACACAAAATTTTCATAAGATAATTTGTCATTGGAAAGAAGATTTTATTTGTCATTTGAGAAACAAAGGACTGAAGAACGATCAGAAATTGCAAGTTGAACATGAAATAGTCACCTGGCAGCTCTGCCTTTAGTACATACTCCTTATCAGTTTCATGCCAATCAGCAGTGCTCTGACTGGAATTCCTAAACCTCGATAACAAAACATCTGAATCAAATTCCCATAGAGGAAAAGCATCCGATGGATCAAAAAATTTCCCAAACAACATGGGACTGAAGAGCGACCCATCACCAAAAATCTTTAGCACAGTAGGATTTCCCTTAGAGAGGAATGACTCAAAAGCATTTTCTGTCAGTGGAAAACACCATTTCTGTATAGTTCGATCTTCTGATCGAACTTCAAGCTGTTTTCTGTTTGACATTGCTGTGGAGAGGTGAGCACTCAGCTAGGAATGTGGTAAGAACAAATTATTGAGGTTTCTTGAGCATTATAGTGAGAGAGGGAAAGCTTTATGAAAAGTAGCGGAGAAATTCCTTTGGGAACATTGCAGGATAGGAAAGCAAAAGGAATATCTTCTTTTCTCTAGAGCTTTCCCATTGGTGGGATGAGTTGTTTTGGCACATTGATTTGGTGTCTGATCAGCATATGCCATGTGGCACCACTGCGAGCCTTCGTTTTGTGGTTTCGGAGTTGTGTGTAGGTGGCAGGAATATTGAGATGACACGTACATCACATGCCTCATCGAGGAAAATGAGTCATGGCACCACCACGAGCCTTCGTTTTGTGGTAGGAATCTCGAGATGACATGTTTATCACATGCCTTATCGAGGAAAATGAGTTGATTTGATCGCACTAGTGTTGAAATATTTTTAGCAATGGCTCCTATCTGCTTAAGCTTAATACACATCAAGTAGCAATAGTATTCTCCCCTGTATTTGGTACCACTGAAGTTGAATGTCTTGATCATCAAATATGCCAGGTTCTCAGTTGACTCACACACCTATCCGTAGTATGGAAGTCGCTAAAAAAACTAAAGATATCAGCTGTATAAAAATGTTTACATATTGATATATTATGTTGCCAATATATCATGGTATTCTAAACTATAATGTATACTGCGATGCATGGTTTACCATATGTGAAGTCTTCATTCTCAGGTTGTAGGCAGAGTTTGGCTAATATGCATCTTGAAGGATTCTTCTTCATCTCATGTTTGCATAGCACCTTAAGTTTGCTTTAGCTACACAACTTTCAATTCTCTTTGCCGAAGATGCAAATTCCTTTGAGACTTAACTGGTTTAAAAATGAAAAAGAAGTCAAAAGCTGCTGAGCCTTTGAAACATTGGTACTATCTAAATGTTTTGGTATCTCTTGACTACCTTTTGTAAAAGTACGATACAAAGTCACCAAGCCTTGTGATTATTGACCATAGTAAACCAGCCTTAGTAATCTAGCCTTTTGCTTACACATACAGCTCCTCTAACCTGGGTTATTTTTCCTAAAAGATTGAAGAGCACCTGTGTAAATGGTCCTCTTCGATCTGACATTAACATCTTACTATCTTAGGAAAAAAAAATCGTTAACTGTTAGAATAGAAGCACTGCTCTGGGAAAACATTGAAGAAAAATTTCTCTATCCCCTTTTTGTTCTCCTTTCTCTTTTCTTAAAAATACACAAATGAAGGACATGTAAGAAAGTTGCAATATTCATTCAGCCTCCACCTAGTGTTAAAAAGATGATCACACCAATTTGGTTGAAGCAAAGTTGTGCAAATCTATTGAAACTGAACATTGAGACTAAAAGTCGTCCATGAGTGTTAACTACTTGATATGATAAATTCTCTACAACTTAGAAGTCCTGAAGATTTGGTCTCTTCGTTGTTATCAAGTTTGCACAAAAGTTTTGTATAATTTCTAATAGAATCAGAAACAAGTGCACCATGTCCACTTCAAGCTTCTAATTTATAAGAGAAAAAGCTCCTGAAAAATAAAACTCCATGGCCTCAACCACTTGATATATAGCTACCTTCTCTAACTCCTTGGCACTCGTGTTGATTTGGGAAGGGTGGTAGTATTGTTGATTTGAATGGCGAAGGAGAAAAAAATAAATGAGCTTTAGTTTATATAAGCGGTGTTAAAAAGTATAGTGGTATAAGAAATTAAGTAGGTGGTATAAGAGAGTAGAATGACGTGAGAGCGAGGAATTGGTGGTGCGGTGTAGTCGCTACCCCTTGTTTATACACTCCAACACCACCCTCCTACCAAGGGCATACCAGCCAAATTGGTGGAGGTGTGACCGATGAAATCACAAATTAAGTGTTCAAACCCGGATCCACGAGATCACTCCCAATCTTCCCAAATTCTCAAATCCGTTGAGATTTCGTTACTAAAACAAAAAGAAAGGGAAATTTATTTTCACCTCCTCCTCAACACCAAAAATAAATAAATAAAACTTGGCAATATTTCCAGGTCGATCTTCCCAATCAACTTCTGCTTCTCTTCGGATCCCCTTTATAGATTCAGCGGTTGAGGATCCAAAATTCGGTAATTTAGAGTTCAATTTCTTTTCTTTTTTTTTTGTTAAAAGAGTTCAATTTCATTACATATGGTGGAAATTTGAGAAAATATGATCAATTTCAAGTTTTGGCGGATTTGAAGGGCAATGCTGGCCACAATGTTGGGTGTTTGTGAACAATTTGAATATGGGTTTTTCTTGTTTGCGAAAAGATCGAAACTTTATGGGAATTTAGGGTTTCTTTGAAGAGAAATGTACCACTTTTTGGATGAAATTAGGAGAGCTGATGGGTTTGCAGAAAGTTGGTTGTGTTATTGGTTTTGTGATATTTCTGTGTACATTGCGAACTGGAGGTTCAGAAGGTAGAAAGAGAACATATGACTTTGATTCTGATGGAGCAGAGACAGATGAAGACATGTTAAGAGGTTTCCATCTTCTTCTGGTGAGTGAGTTTCAAAGGTTCTTGCTTTACAACTTATATACTCTGCTGCTTTGGTTAGATACTTACTGCCCATGTAGTTGTTTGATCATGAATTGCTTGTATTGCTACTTTAGTCACTAACAAGTTAACAATCACTAAATTTTGATTGAGAACCAACCTAAAATATTGGATTTCACCCTTTCTCCTTCTTGAACACAAACCCCAAATTTACCTCACATTTGTGTACTTTCCGAGGTTCCATTGTATGTACCACATTGTTTCCAACACTTGCAAGCAGCCAATGTTAGAACTCACGTTACTCATGAAATGTAGTTTTTCTCTCTTATAGGAATGAGGCATGTAACATTACCAAAAACAAAGTCCTTAGAGATACCAATTCTTGATGCATCTGGAACCGGTAAGAGGGTGTGTATACCGATACTTTTAGATTATCCTTCCATTGTTTTTGTGATAATGATCAACCATTCAGCCTGAAATCGGTGAGGAGGAAGATAGTGTGCTGCACCAGGTTGAGGCCCATGCACTTAGGCTATTGTTCGAGTAAACTCTTCTCACACCAAAACCTATTCAAGTCATTTGGTAAGGCCATGAAAAATGGTATCACAGGTCAGAGGTTCAAACTTTGCTAGGACCGTTCTTTGGATATTTATAGGCGTGGTTAAGTGGGGACAATGTTGGTGTTACAAAAGTGAGCCAAGGGGGAAAACTTTGTTTCCCAGCTCCGTTTTAAGGTGGAACTGTGATAGTGAATCCCGATGAGGGAAAGTAGGGTGATGTGCTTGAAATGCACCTAGCCCATGGCAAGGTGATGATTACGCCATGTTGCATTTACATCCGACTGAAAATTCTTAAGTGTGACTATGCATTCTCAAATAATTTTAATCGGATCGTAGCACAAGTCAGAAGTTTGAACCTTGCTTGGACCAATTTCTGGATATTAAATTGGTTTGAGCTAAAAACTCCACACCATGTGGGTGTTGTTGTGTGGAGACATTATCAGTGGTACAAGAGTGAGTCATTACAGTTTTACAAATAAATGTTTTGAATATGATCAACCTTATGAAGATAATCAAAATTAAAGGCGGTCCACCAAAGCAATAGTCTTGTCACATCCAAGTGACATGTGGTCATGCACAAAACCTTAATTACGCACAAACAAGTACCGTATAAGAGAAACCATCATGGATTAGAACATCACTCATTCAGTTGTATCCAATTGATTTGAGAATTGGCATGAACAAACTTTGACTAAATGCATCTGCCACTTTTGTTTTGCATAAACTATTTGTGTTTCAGAAAGAAAGGAATTCGGGAAGTGTGGCGATACACTGAACATGCATGTCATTTGGATTGATATCACTTTGAACTAATTTGAGAGCTTCGTGATTGATATATAAGATTAACATCATGCTGCATTAGATAATGCTTCAAATGCTTGGAGCTTGCATAAAGGAAAGTGGCTCCAACTCATAGGTTTGTATGAATCATAAGCTTCTTTATGAATGGAAAATACCTAGCTCCCTTCTTGGGACAAGACAACAACTTTGCCAACTAGGGAGTGATCACTATCAACTTTAGAGATTTGAAAAAATCTATTAATGCGAGCATAGGCACAAAAAAGCTCCTCTTCAAGTAGAAGTGTAGAACAAACTCTTACTCGTACCCCAAGCCAGTGTATATTAAATTTTGAAACTAAACCAACCCCATGTTTGACCCACATTGTGAGATA
This sequence comes from Berberis thunbergii, assembly GCA_003290165.1. Lineage (NCBI taxonomy): Eukaryota > Viridiplantae > Streptophyta > Magnoliopsida > Ranunculales > Berberidaceae > Berberis > Berberis thunbergii. The sequence goes on along the minus strand of QNQO01002164.1, from coordinate 56,606 downwards.
CCATAGAGCTTGGTGACTATTAGGGATGCAAAAATAAAACAAAAAAGGTTCAGGATGCACATTTATGTCTGGCCGAGGGTTGGAATGTGAAATTTTGTAATATCAATTGTTTGAGGTGCTTCAAGGACATTCCATTTCTATCCCATTGTTGAAGACACTCTTATGGGGAGGGTGTAAAAAAGTAATTATATTCTGTTAGGCAGGTGTAGATTGGTGCCCAGTTTTGTTATGGGGCATGTATTTGTGTCAACTCTGTGTTGAATATATGTGCGTTCTGTGTTGGATACATATATGCCATATTGTATTCAAAAAAATTATTATATGCCATGTTGTATTGCCATACTGTATTCTAAAAAAATTCTTACATGCCATATTGGAAGGAGCCACCTTGCATTGTGTCTTGGAAACATATATGCCATATTGTATTGCTAATACGCAGATGATACTGTTATTTGGTTGATGCTTCCATTGAGGAAGTTATGGTTGTTAGAGATCTTCGTTTGAGCTGATTTCAGGACTCAAAAGGGAATTTCACTAAGTTTACCATTTATCCCATTGGAGTTGTGCTTGAATTACATGGCTGGGCTTCTGTTTTGGGCTGCAAGGTAGGCTGCCTCCCTTGTTCTTATCTTGGCATACCCTTGGGGTCTAAGTTTAGAAATGTGAGAGTTTGGGAACCTGGGAATTAGGGTTCTCCTAATCAAGTTATGTGTGCTAAAAACTCTTATTTTTCTGCTTGTGTGTTCGTGTTCTGTGTCACAACTGTGCCAAAGCTTCATCATTGATCAATAAATCCCAGGGTAGCTAGGATCTGGCTGATGGGCTAAAGGAGTTCCCTTCCCCAGCTCGCTGTGTGGCACAAAAGTGATTTCCTAATGGCCTCGTGATGGATTTCTGATGAATCCTCGTATCGAGGTTCGCATTGAGATGAATCTGCAGGTTTGGAACCCACCGCTCACTTCGAGTTCCTTCTTTCTTAGTAAAAAAGAAATGGTTTTCTCCGCTATTTGAAGAATTTCCTTCGTAAATAGATGAATATGAAAAGTTTTGGATGACAATAATTCAAATGGATGGAATAAGGAAATTCAGGGAAGCGTCAAAATGATGCCTAAAAATCCATGGTTTGATAATCTCTAAGCTATTGGATGGACTAGATCCCTTCCTCCCCCAGCAAAGCGAACGAGCTCACCTCATGCTCTTGATAGTGACCTTGGGGATATATCCCTTATTTGCTACAAATGGTTCATATTTAGTGAAAGAGATTGCTTCTTGTTTGGAGAACAAAAGCAGTAACACACTCGACAATCGATAGTTCCATGATTATAGGGTGGCGTCCTTTCATTCGCGGTAGCGGACGGACGTCAATCTTTGCCTTCGAGCTAGCCGGTACCCTGAGATCTCCCGAGAGTAGACTCGTGGGACAAAAAGCTACAGCCCTATATGTTTCTTTCCATTCCGCGTGAGCCACCAATTTCTTCGAAACATTGTTCATTTGGTTTACAATAAGGAGGGAATCGCCCCTTAGCTTTAGGGCCTTCTGCGCTCCCAGCTTTTGGACCATTTTTTAAAATCTAGATCTACTGTAAGTACCAAAGGCGAACTGGGCTAACTGTTGAAACTTGAAAGGAATGAAAGTAGGTTGTGCACTTGGAAGAAGTATATTGCTAAAGCTGGTAGTGCTACTCTAATTCAAAGTACCATTGCCTCTATCCCTGTTCATATGGTCTCTGTGTGTGATTCATGCTTCAGTGGCTACTCGCATATCTGAGAGCCTTCCTGTGGGGTTCCAATCAAGCTAGCAGAAAGATTCACTTAATCAATTGGAAGCAGATGTGCCTACCTAAAGCCAAAGGGGGTTAGACCTAAAAAGAATTAGAGATTTTAGCAAAACCCTGTTATTTAAGTGAATTTTAGCAAAGCCCTGTTGTTTAAGTGGATTTGGAGATTTGGGCTGAGACTGATGCTTTGTGGAGGAGAATCATTGCTGATAAGTATGGTGCTTCCCATTTGGATTGGTTTACTAGAGAACCTTCTTGCTCCTATGGATGTTCTATGTGGAAAGGAATCATGAAGCTGAAAGAACTAGTGCGACCTAGAATCTCTTTTGAAGTTCACAATGGCACTGGGCTAGAATTGAACCGCCTCGGGCCGCCTCAGCCCATTTATAGCTTAAAAACCAAAAGCCTATTGCAGCCCACTTGTCTTTTAAGGTTAAGAGAGGGGTATTTAGAGTTTTAGACAAGAGAACGACTCCTTGGGGGCTATTGTTGTCGTTGTGTGTATGTTCTTCTCCTTCTAATCAGGTTCCTCTCCTTCAAATTAGGTGTTGCCTCTTTCATATCAGAATGTTTCATCTCTTTTTCTTCCTCATTCCTCTTCTTCTTCCCTTTCCTTTCTGTGTTTTTTTATATGATCTGTTGAGTAGCTTCTACTGTGTTTTTTTATATGATCTGTTCTACTGCTTTTTTTTTTTATATGATTTGTTCTACTCCTTTTTTATATCATCTGTTCTACTCCTTTTTTTAATGATCTGTTATGTTTTTTTATATATGATATGTTCTGCTCCTTTTTTTTATATGATCTGTTCTGCTGCGTTTTTTTTTCTTCACAATAATAAGTAATATTTCAGTGTATGGATCATAATATTTTAGCATATAGATCGAAATTTTGTGCAAATTTCCAAAGTTAAACCAATGAGACCTGCTGGGCGATGCCTCACCAAATTGCAATTTTTCAAACACTGTTTCAAATTCAACCATTAATTTTCCAAACACTGTTTCAAATTTCCAAATTTAAACCAATGAGAAGTTGATGAACTAGTTTACATTATGCTATGATGTTTTTCTTGTTTGTTTTTTTTTAGTGATTTAGTGGATAGGCAAGTTAAGTACACTTATGTAGTGCATCTTTTTGCTATGCTATGCAACTTTATTATGTTTCCATTTCAATTCTAAATAGTTGTATGACTTTTTGTATATATTGGCTTATGCAAGTTATCAAAATGATGATGAATATTACTTATCTAAATGTGTTTCAATTTATTATAATAAAAAATCTTTAAAAAATGTTAAAGACCGCCTCAGTGAAGTGAGGCGTCCGCTTCGCCTATGAGGCGTTTTCAAGCTCGTCCGCCTCAACGCCTTAACTACACTGCCAATGATCAATGTTCTTATATCATTTTAACCTATCATATATCAAGTGGTCAGGGATATGGACAATGGCAGTGGATTTTAGTCTCAATACATAGGTGGTCATGGAGTGGTACCAGTTGTTGGCTCCCAGATTTCCTCCTTCCACCCTTGACCAGCAGACCAGGTAATCAAAAATGATTGAAGGAAATCCCTCCTAGGGCTACCTTCTTTCTATGGACTACCTTCCTCCTACAGACTGTGCTTCATTTCCAATCACTGTGCTCTGTGGCGTGGTCAGGCTGAGGAGTCCATTGATCACCTGCTGCCGTCTTGCCCCTTGGTGACTGATCTGTGGTCTAAAGCTCTTTTTTATTCCACCTTTGAGCCCTTCTTATTCCATATTTCCTAGTATGGGTTGAAAGTCTTCAGGACTCTAGCATTTCCCTTGCTTGTACAACATCTTGTAGTAAATGGGCTTGGGAGAGAGTAATTCATGCACTTGTTTGGGTATTTGGAGCAAAGAAACAATAGAATTTTCAAGAATATGCATAAATCTACAGAGAATCTATGGATAGACGCTAAAACACTTTATGATTAGGGGATGTAACTTACACAGGTTTAAGAAAATCAAGTTCTCCTCCTATCTGTTTAACTGGGAGTGTGTAGTTCTCTCAAGCAATGCTTGATGTATACTTCTTGGGGGAGCAGCCAATGTTCTTTTTCCACTGTTGCCCCGTTCTCTCTCTTTTACTTTATATCAATAGAATCTCTTATTTTTTTTTGTTAAATAAATGTCATTCGATCCTTCTTATGTTCTCAGTTTCCAGCAAGCATAATGAGCTGCTCAGTAGGTCTCTCGTCATGGAGGGAGGAAGTAGTAGCTTAGCATCTCAGTTTGGAAGCTCTTTTCACGCCTTGCTCCTTAAGAATAATAGCCTTTGTTTGGATGTAACAAATCATACATCAAAAGGCAAAGAAGGTGCCCTAGGTCTCAGAAGCAAGGATTGTGATTTCGTTTTTCGAGTTAATCTCAGTTTCACGATTTTAAGAAATATTTAGGTGTGTAAAGAAAAAACATAAAAATTTTGAGGATAAATGAAATATATAATGAATTTCGAGGGTATATTAAATATGTGAAAAAAAATACTATGCAAGTAAATAAATATATTAAACATATTAAATGAAACCAAAATACCTATAATTAGAAAATCAAAGGGTAGGTTAAAAAACTATATATAAGTAGAAGAAGTGATAATTATAAAATTAGGTAATGGTTTCAAAAATCAATAAATAAATGATAATAGAAAAAAATCCTCAAAAAATGTAAGTTTTAGTAGCTGGTTTTTGTATTTTTATGAAAAAAACGAAATTTACGAAAAAAAACCTCGAAAATTTTCATAAAAACCCTAAAAAAAATGTAAAATTTTCACCCTTTTTCTTTTCGTAATTTCAAAAAATAAAAACTTAGGTGATATTTGGTATAATTTTGCGAAATCACAATCCTTGCTCAAAAGTACTTTCCAAAATCTTTTCATTGTTATTAATGGCTTCAGAACATAGTTTATTAGCTACTATCAAGGTAGTTGAATCATAAGTTAATACGCAAAATGGAAAAGGGAGTCTTTTGAATCGTAAATCGTAAGATTTTTGTGAGACCTTCATTCTAATGTAGAAATTATCAAAACAGTATAAACTAATTCAAATTCATAAAATAAATTAGAATGCTAAATCATCAACTTAGATAACCTCAAATTTCATTGCTGAATGACATCAGTCATTCTAAAATTTTCAGAAAAAATGATAAATTACAAACTCCCAAGAATAACTTTCTTTATGGTGTCTAGAGTGTTCCTTTATGGGAGATGATCCAAGCAATAATAAAAGAGAAAAGACGAGACATGGTGAGAAGAAACCTCACATTTGAAACCTGATGAGTCTGAGTTTTTGAATCTGTGGATGGTATAATAGTTAGTCGAATAATATCTGTTTGAGACATTAATGAAAGCCCAAATAAACATAACAAGAAGGGTTTTAAAAGATTTGAAAATTCAATTGGTCCTGCTACTCAAATTGCATGATTCAAATTATCATGAATCACACATTGGGCAGAAAGTGAGGGAACACGTGGGAGTTTAGAGGCAACAATTGTTTTTGTTGCTTGCAAAAACAGTTAGCAAGAAATCAACACAGTCAATGCACACACGGTTAAGGCTTTCACCATGGATCTAGATCTTGTTTCTCAAAGGTGATTTCCTCTAGGCGATTGTGGATTTGAATAGCCAGTTCATCGAAATCTTCATTCACCATAGTTAATGCCAATTTCATATGCAACTCCTTAATAACGGTTTTCTTACGCATATCCATGGAATCGATGGTGGTTCTGATGCCAAAAAATTGGTAAAAGTAATTTGCGGAAGTATAAACTTAATACTTATCCATGGAAAATCAATGAACTTATTTACTAATCAAGGGTTTTCAATTTGAGACCCTAAGGGTGTGTTTGGTTGGATAGAATCATATTCCATAGAATCCATGAGGGGACCGTTATCATCATCATCATTAAAGTCCATTCCCAATATTTTCGGGGTCGGCTACATGGATTTTGGTTCTCCAAGCAATGCAGTCTTCCTACATATCCTCGCCTAATTCAAGCTCAATGATATCTTCATTCACCGCCTTCATCCAAGTTTTCAACAGTCGTCCCCTCCGTTTACACCTTCCATTAACTTGCCAATGTAGACATTTTCTAATTGGCGCCGTGCTTGGTCTCCTTCGCACATGACCAAACCAAGTTAAACGTCTTTATCTAATTTTGTCCTCTATGGGGACTACACCTAAGTATCTCCTAATCCTTTCATTTCTAATTTTATCCTTACGATTTTTACCACACATCTATCTTAACATACGCATTTCTGCTACTGTCATCCTATGCGTATGTTGTCCCGTAGTAGCCCAACATTCTGAACCGTATAGCATAGCTGGTCGAACAATTGTCTTATAACATTTTCCTTTTAGCCTTGCAGGCATCCTTCTATCGCATAATACTCCTGACGTCATTATCCATTTCAACCAACCAGCTTTAATCCTATGGTCTACATCTTCACCAATAGCCCATTCTTTTGAATTATAAATCCTAGATATCGAAAAGGCTCACACTCTGGGACCTCTACACATTCAATCTCAATTGCATTACTTCTCCCTCGTGGTTCACAACCAAAGTTGCACACTAGATACTCCGTCTTCGAACGGCTAATTCTAAAACCTTTACTCTCCAAAGCCGCCCGCGACCTATCTAATTTCTGACCTAAACCTGCATTAGTTTCATCAATTAAGACAATATAATCTGCAAATAACATGCACCAAGGTACATCTTCTTGTAGATGTCTCGTCAACTCATCCATGACCAAAGCAAAGAGATATGGACTTAACGCCGACCCTTGATGTAGTCTTATTGACACTAGAAATTCACTGGACATCCCACCTATTGCGCGAACACTTTTTACAACCCATTCATACATATCCTTAGTGATATCGACATAACATTGCGACACTTTCTTCCTTTCAAGCACCCACCAAATTAACTCCCTGGGGATCCTATCATATGCTTTCTTCAGATCAATAAAAACCATATGCAAAGTCTTACGTGCCTCTCGATATTTTTCTATAGTTTTTCTAAGCAGGAAATGGCCTTCGTAGTAGACCTACCCGACATAAATCCAAATTGATTCTCCGAAACCGTGGTTAAACTCCTAAGTCTTCGTTCTATAACCCTCTCCCAAAGTTTCATCGTATGACTCATAAGCTTTATCCCTCTATAGTTCGAGCAATTCTGGGTAAATCCCTTATATTTAAAGTTAAATTGAGATAATACTCATTATCCACAGTTAAATTTTATAATCAATGGTGGGAATGAAAGTCTCATAAACATGAGAATCACACTCCTTGGTCCCCCAAAACATGTGATTTCTCTATTTATGAGATTTTCATTCTCATCATTGATCACAAAATCTAATGATGGATTGGTGAGTGAACCTCAAATTAGCTTAGATGTAGGTGACCCCTCATGGATTCCCATGGAATAGGATTCCATGCTACCAAACACGCCCTAAGTTCATAAATAAACTCTTCATCCAATCTTTATATGTAAACTTTTGGAACTATTTTTATCCAATCTTTATTCTTGAATTTGTGTTCCACCAATTACATTAATATGTGTTCCTATTTATATCACTAAATTTCCCAACAACAAGGAAAACCAAACCCTAGTCTGGTACCAAAAAGAATAAGAAATACCAGAGAACAAAAAAGGTACATGGGCTTATGTGCCTAGGCTCAATAACCCTCCAAGGGGATCCTATCACAATACCAACCTTTTTTCATTTGTAAGTTTTGTATACTGTTTCATATATTGTAATGAAAATGCATCAATCAACTAAGATTTGATATTTTTGTTTCAGTCAGACCACATGACCAATTGCCGGCTGGATTTGATGGGCATGGAGGAAATTTCTGAAGCTGTTGACTTATGTCTCCAAGAGGAAACAGACTCAGAAATTAAGTTAGTTACTGAAGGGAACATACATATAGCTCTTGGTATCCTGCCTCACTTGTCAAAGAAAACTCTTCTGGATTGTTTGTGGAAGCAAAAACACCCATTTCGTGTTTCTGGAGACAATGATGACTATAAGAATCTGTACACAAAGTATCTGGAGTCCCTTTTTTGTGGGGCTGATGCTTCGAGACGACATTTAGGCGAAAAATGTTTTCACTACACCTCCCCTACTTCTATCTCCCTCTCTGCCCCATCAGTTCAATCTTATGCTCGAGAACTATCTTCTAGTCCTGATGATGCTAGTGATCAAACCCCGCCCAAGCCTCAAAGTAAACTATCTTCTCCACCAGATTCTGATTCAAGTGAGAAACCTTTAGTTGTTAAACAGTCTTCTGCTAGCCAAGATTCTTCTCTCGATCCAAATTCTCAAGAGCACCATATCGATAATTCTATTGCTATTGCTGTTGGTATAACTGCAACATGCACATTTGCTTTTGCTTTGTTGGCCTTTTGCTGCTATCATAGGTGTAGAAATAGCATAAACTCAGAATATGAACAAAAGGATGGCAAGGCGCTTCTCAACTTAAGGAGTAGTAACATGCCTGCTGGTATGTGTATAATGAGAGGATTTTGGTTATTACTTAAAGAACTGTTTGCAGTTCTGACTTTGGATAGATTTTAACATTTCAGGTCTGCCCAAACAAATTTCTACATTGAAAGATCTATTTGAAGATGAAAAAATGGGAAGAGTACATAACAACCCAAGCCTACATGGACGACTTTCATCATTTGAAGGAAATTTGTCTGTGGAATCTTCTATTCAAAATTCCTTGCAAGGGCCATCTGCTGCATCCAGCAACATTAATGCACCTGGATTGTCACTTCCACCTCTGAAGCCCCCTCCTGGCAGAGCTGTTCTATCTCCTCCTGAATCAACATCTCAACTGCCACCTCAACCATCACCATCATCACAACCACCACCACCATCACAACCACCACCACCGTCACCATCACAACCAAAACCACAACCGCCACCACCACCTCATGGCTCTCAGCCACCGCCACCTCCAAAGGCAGTGATGGTTCCACCTCGTGCACCACCACTGATATCTATTAAGTCAAAGCCTCCACCTCCTGGGTTAAAGGGTTTTGGAAACAGACCTGATAGCGAATCTACAAAGACAAAGCTAAAACCCTTCTTTTGGGACAAAGTTCTTGCAAAATCTGATCGATCAATGGTTTGGCATGAAATTAATTTAGGATCACTTCAGTAAGGCTTTAGATACTTGTAATCCTTTCTTCCTTTTAATGAGGCAAATGAAGAATTGAGTATCGAGGCTACAGATGCATTAGAACATTCAATTTTGATGTTACAGGGTTGATGAAGAGATGATGGAAAACCTCTTTGGCTATACTGCGGCTGATAAAAACAAAAATGAGCGCAAGAAAGGGTCGTCACAGGACCCTGTACAGTATATTCAGATTATTGACCATAAGAAGGCACTAAATATCGCAATTCTCCTTAGGGCACTGAATGTGACAACAGCAGAAGTCTGTGATGCACTTAGTGAAGGTGATTTCTTGTTTGTTTATTTGAAAACATTGAAGATGATATTATTTGGCATTTTATTTAGATATGATTTCTTTCGGCCAGTAACTTACTGTTTGATTTGTTGTTGTCTGGTTCTGTTCATAACTTCTTCACTTTTGTATCGTTATCATTCAGCTTGCTAGCGATGTGGAAAAGGGGATTTTCTCGAAGTACTACATTACCTTATTCTATTAATTTGCTTACAAATTTATATAACAGAATAATGATTTTGGCTTGGAACAAGCAAAGAGGGGTTGAGGATAAAAAGTTAGGGACTGATCCCCAAAGAGTTGAGATCTGAAATGAATTTTTGTATCGTTATCTGAAATGAATTTTTGTATGTTTTTGTATTTTTGTATGTTTATATTGGGACATTTGGTTTCCAAATCTTTTGGATAATATTATTTCAAGTCATGGAACTATTCCCATCTTAGTATATCTAAATGGGGGCAGACACTGTACGGTATACGAAAATATGAAATGGAATTTAAGAAAACCTAAGACACAGATGGGTAGGGGTATCATAACATTTGACAGTATTCATAACACAATTACAACAGATCATTTTTCAGTTCTGAACTTTTAGATCTTAGACATCATATTCTCAGTCAACTGCTAGTTATAAATTGTAAATAATTCATGTTGGTATAAAAGAGGAAAGCATTGCCACAAGTCTAGATGTAGATGGCCTTCTAGTATTCCACTTATATATGTTTAAGAAATATTCTACTCATTGACGGATTTCAACCTTTTTTTTTTTTTTTTTAAATCTTTATGTTGCTTAGACTGATCATTGTTACGATCCTTATTATGGACTTTACCCTCCTGGACAGCTCGGGCTTTTGGGAGAATTGGTTGGTTCATAACAATTGGTATCAGAGCCAAACCTCACATCAAGGATCAAATCCCGGCAAGGGCGACCTATAGGCTAGATTAAAATAATTTAGCATTATGTATGGGCATAGTGCTAAGTTGTTGAATACTGGTAGCTGAGAGAAGGCTCACTGGGCCAGTGTCGATAGAGTGGGGGCCGACGAGGACGTCGGGCTTTTGGGAGAATTGGTTGGTTCATAACAATCATAGCTTTAATATAAACTTATATCAATACGTATCAACCATTATATCCACATCCCACCTATTTGGGCACAGTTTCATGAATCTATGTTCTTTCACTAAATGCAATATAGGTAATATAAAGAAATCAAGATCTGTTGTTGAGTACGATTACCTAGGTTACCACATCTAGCCCTGTTTTACTAACAATGTTGTCAAAATAACCTAAGTGAAAATGCAAATTTGATCTGTTTATCAACACATTCTCTTTGCTTATCTATTATGAAAAATTGCAACGAACCTGTTTATTCTTAATCTTGTTTTATAATACTGTAACTGTTGATCTTTTGTTGCACTTGATCTTAGCTTTAATACTTCAATTATGTTCTAATTTCTGTCATGTTAACTATGTCAGCAAATGAGCTTCCTTCGGAGCTCCTTCATACTTTGCTGAAGATGCAACCATCACCCGAGGAAGAATTGAAGCTTAGACTGTATAGTGGTGAGCTTTCCCTGCTAGGTCCTGCAGAGAGGTTCCTGAATATGTTGTTCAATGTTCCTTTTGCATTTAAGCGGATCGATTCCCTGCTTTTCATGAATTCTTTTCAAGAGGAAATTACGGGCGTCAAAGAGTCCTTAGAAACTTTAGAGGTAAGGCTTTGTATCAATCTATTGGAACTCTTTTCAGTTTTTCTTATACATATTATCTTTTTTTTTTTCATGATCCTGGATAATAGTAACTATAACATGTATCATACGTATGGCACCAGATAAATATGGAGTGATAAGCAAAACACATTTCGTTGTTTACCATCCTGATTTCTGCTTTATGTTGAAGTTGGCTGTTTTTAAGAGTTATTTACCAACTCTAAGGGGAAAGTTACTACAATACATAAATAGCTCTTTTCTGTTTGTAGTAAGAATGGGATGTAATCCCTCAGTGGCCGTAGAGGGTCGGTACGAATGAGACTGTGCCAGAGATCGCAGTGAGCAAGTATGCCTTGTTGACTGGATGGTGGTTTGAAACAAGGATAAGTCACTCAGGGAGTCCGTCCAAGCTTCAGCATAAATTCACGTTCAGAAACTTCCTTTTATGTAGGGATTGTCATTGCATATTTTCACAATAACAACTTAATACGCTTTCTAGTGAATGTATATGCAGTTCTCAGATCTAGTGTGTTCACTTAAACTTTGAATTCTGGTCCAGATTACTAGACTTGGCGTGGCTTTTAACACTGACCGTTAAACACCTTGTTTTCCTGGGTTGGAATGGGCAAGTGGCTATTGAAAAGGCCCCCATTTGAGGTGCCAATTCAATAGGCTCGTGTTAACACTAGTCAAAAGAAAGCGGCTTCGTTTCCTCAACGCCAATATATTCAATTTCTTATAAATTCTGTCCTAGATTTCATTCCCTCGATTCCACCTGAAACCATTTCTAGGTCATGAATTCCTATTGTATCCAAAACCAACTGGGTTATGAGACAGCGGAAAAACAACCATTAATAAAAATAGCAAAATCACCTTAGTCGATTGTTCTTATATGAATTTTAATTGCCACAACAATTTGAATTGATTAAAAAAAGATCTCAACCAACTGACTTTGATGCCACTCCTATCCAGTCCTTCATGATCAAAATCAGGCAATTCTTCCTTAATCTCTCTCCAAGCTGACCGTTTAAGAATGCCATATGGTAAAGCAAATACATCTTGATAACCAGCATGGACTCCGATCAAGCATGTCAAGTCATAAGGAGTGAAACACTGCTCTCCCACAGGTTTGTGGAAAGTGTGGTTGATGGATACCATCGTTCAACCAAAGCATGGACAACTTGATGATCCAAAATTTTGTTAACCATTTTGAAAATGTCTTGCCACCCCCTTGCATCGACATTGTTGTATGCTTAAATCTCTCATTTACTTTTTTATTTTATTTTATTATTATTGTAGGCAGGCACACACATGTTTCAACTACTAGAAATTTCCTTAATCTTTTCTAAATTAGGTGTTCGTCACAAGTAAAATCAGAAGCACGAAGTTGAGAGAATCTTTATCAAATTGAGAATGAATATGCTAGATATTAGACACTGTAAATTGATGAATAAAGACAAGTCAACAACAATTGTGTTAGCAGGTAACATAAACATCATATAAAATTCTGATTTTGTGCGTCTTATGCTTCAGTTCCTAACAATTTTACTTCCGTCAATTTGGTTCATTTGGTAGTTTTGTCTTAAAAGTGACAGATAGCTAGCAACGAACTCAGAAATAGTCGATTATTCCTGAAACTCTTGGAAGCTGTTCTAAAAACTGGCAACCGCATGAATGATGGTACATTCCATGGTGGTGCACAGGCATTCAAGCTCGACACACTTTTTAAAATTGTCTGATGTTAAAGGGACTGACAGCAAGACTACGCTTTTGCACTTTGTTGTCCAAGAAACAATCCGCTCTGAGGGCATACGAGCAGTTCGTGCAATAAGAGAGAGCCAGAGATTCTCCAGTGTGTCAGACGACTTCTCTGAGGATACTCCCATGGACACAGAGGACCGCTATCGCAGCCTCGGTCTTCAAAAGGTTTCAGGTTTGAGTGCGGAGCTTGAGAATGTCAGAAAAGCTGCATTGCTGAACACTGATGGAACAACAAGCACAGTATCCAAACTCGGTCACGCATTGGTGAGGTCCAGGGACTTCCTGAACACAGAAATGAGGAGTTCTGCGGAAGACAGTGGGTTCCATCAGTCACTCAAAAGTTTTATAGCACATGCTGAAGAGTCTATCACTTGGCTTGTCCACGAAGAAAGGAGGATAATGGCTTTGATGAAGAGCACTGTCAATTATTTTCATGGAAACGCAAGCAAGGATGAAGGTTTTCGTATATTTGTGATTGTTAGAGATTTCTTGGTAATACTAGATAAGGCTTGTAAAGAAGTAAGCGACTCAAGAAAGACGGCATCCAAACCATCAAGGAATAAGGACACTCCATCAGTGCCGCCTTCACCTTCATCTTCACTAGATTTACGTAAACAAAAACTTTTTCCCGCAATAAAGGAAAGGAGGATGGGGGACTCCAGTTCTGATGATGACAGCCCATAGCTTTCACTGGCTAAAGGTACATGCATCTTTGCCATGTAGGCTTATAAATTTTCAATTTATTATTTTACAGAAGTAGTAGTTTGCAGTTTGCAGCATGATAAAAACGTCTTAGCACTGCAAGTATCCTTGCTTAGGGCTTGCATCAAGATAAGTGAACTGCTGATTTTAATGATCTTGCCTTCATGATACCTCCCAAGGGATTAAGTATTTACAGAACTTCTAACATAATCTGAGGTATGATAGAACTCCAAACAATATGGATTACCCAGTAACTTAGAAATCCATATTCCTTTGCAACTGCTGGTATCTAAAAATTCCATATTTAATGGACTCAGTGATATCAAAGTGTATTTTTGTTTGCCTTTGTCCAATCAATTTGATTCAATAACTTACCTAAACCGCAATACTTAACCCAATGCTTAAACAACTTTAGGCATTGATTCACTGTAGGATGCTTGGCAGCATTTATGCTGTAACCCAGATAAATTAAGAGCCTAACCAGTTCAGAAAGCAAATTATTATCAATTATTTGCATTCACATTGAGAAATTGAATACCTCAAGTTTATCAGTTCTTGGCATTTATGCAGGTGGGTCACAACGCTCATTGAAATTTTTTGCGGAACATTTGTATAGAACGTGCCCTTTCAGAGTTCTGGGCTCGTGAGGCATACGTGCTGGGTACCATTCTGATGATTCTGTAAATGTTACTTGATGGAACCAAATATTTTAAAGTGACTGATAAAGGGAACACCAGAAAATCTGCCCTTATCTGTACACATTGGTGTCTGCAAAGTTGTTCTCCTCTATAATTCAGAGGGGGTCAGAGATTCGACATGAATTCAGTTTCATGGGTGCCCTGCACAGTTTGAGCAAATCATGTAAATTTTGTGACTGCGAAAGGAACCAAGTGTTCTATTTGAAGTTAGATAGATATTGTTCGATTCAGGCAGTAAGTAGTATAGCAAAATTGTAATTGTAATGTTATTCCATGTATAGTTGGTAATTTTGCCATTTAGTTTATATTACTTTTATTATTATTTTAGAATGCTCATGTTTGAACAGTTTTACATTTGAAACTGGATTGTGGCATCTGAAAGATCTTGTTATCGTGGAGCAAGGTTGTTAAAGGGAATTGCTATACTCACCCTACTAAAATCCTCCTCACCCTAGTCTATACTCTAGCCAGCTTAGTAAAAATCCAATTTTCCTTCTCCTGCTGAAGTATAACAACAAGAAGAAGCTCAAAACAAACTTCTTCTCACACCCTACCCTCCTTCGTACCCGGTCTCTCCTCTCTCTTCCCTATTTCATGTCAATCCACCATAGCCACGGCCCACTTCTATTCTATCCTCTTTGTAAATCATCCATCACCACTTCATTTTCTCTCCCACTCTCTCTGTAATCAATCTCAACCATTGCGGCCATTGATCACATCTCATCTCAGTGACAAAGCTAGAATTTTTATTGAAGAAGGGGGAGGGTTCATAGTTAACTAATGATAATATAATAATTAATTACTTTAACATATATATATTTATAAAAATTTGAACAATACATAAATAACTATACAAAATATCAATTACTAAACAAAACACCATTTAACATGTGGGAAAAGAGAATGGACTCAACAAGCTACTTTTTAGGAGCACAAAAGATGAGCATATAGGGTACAAATCAAATTGGTATATAAAGTTAACGATATGTTTGGTTCGCCATTTTTCTAATCCATTTCCCTTGTTATGCAAATTTTCACTATTTAATTGTCTATTTACTTACACAAAATCGATTTTTCATATGACTATTTTATCTACTCATGGGAATTCAAGTCCGAGAGGAATATCTCGAAATTGGATTCATGGAAACGGTTTCAATTTTCATGTCTATTTTTCATGCAACCAATCATACCCTAAGTGACAAAAATTAATTTCAAATATGTTTACAAAAAAGTTTGGGTTATTTGCGATTTATCCCTGTCAAAAATAGCTAACTAGATGTTATCACCAAAATTAATCACTATTGCAGTCTTTCCCACGACTAGTAGTCAATGTGCATTGATTGTCAAAAGCTCACGTTGATTACCAAAATTCCCTTCAAACAGTAACCCACAGATGAACCTCGAGATACAAACATGTATCTTGAGGAAAAATTAATGGATCAATTTTTTTTAATGTATTTCTAGAAAAATCCTATGAATAAAATACAAAACTAGATCTTGATATACGAATTAATCTCGAGAAAATACTTTAGAAAATTCTTCCTCAAAGCATATAAGAGAGGTAGGGTTGCTGGTGGCGATGGTAAGAAATGGAAATAAATCAAGCAGAGAGGAGGGAGAGGAAAAGTGTCAAGCCCCGATTTTTAAACAACCTAAATTAATAGATTGTCAAAAAACCAAAGCACGAGGAAAACAATTTAAATGGTCAATCATGAGGCAATATCTAAAATAATAAACTTCCCTAAAATTCTTCCTCTCAAAAGGAGATCAACATTTATCATACCGAAGCCACAAAATAAACCATAAAAGGAATTACACCAATCAATCCCAAATAAATCTTTGACTCAAAATTCAAGCATTAATAACTAATCCCTACATCTAATTACTCGGGAAAACAATAAAAACAAAGTCTAACGAAAGGTGTCAAATCCTCAGCTATCGCAACACGGTTAGAACTACCTTCACGCTCCAACTAACCCTGATAAGTTTCTGGGGCTACGCTCATTAAGAACACACCCAAATTTATAAAACAATACAAAATTCGGGTCAGTATATTAATACTGGTGTGAGCAAACTTACACATTAAGACAACTACACAATTAAATAACATTCAAATAATATGCATTTCACCTTAAGGAATACATGTAGTTCTCATTAGGGGTGGGCACGGGACGGGATGTGACGAGATATACCCATCCCTATCCCATCCCGTTCATACGGGATCGGGACAGGACGGGATGGGAAAAACCCCATCCCAACCTCTTCTCATCCCAAACGGGTTCGGGATCAGCCAAAGAATCCCCACAGTAGCTCCCATATCTTTTTCTAGCTTATAATGGATGCTCAAGACTTTCCTCCTTCGACCTCCACTTCATTTCCCTTTTTCACTCTCCAATTAGCTAACCACATCTTCTACATTGGGATTAAATTACTTTCAAAGCATGGTCTAAATCTGCAGCATAGTGCATGTTATTCTGATCCTTTTAGTCACTAAAACTGAAAATCCCTTATCGTATCATAGGTTGCACAATCCAATGCTGGTATGTGCAAGTATAAACTTTCTGACTGCAATAACAGTTGGTTTTCTAAAAATAAAACAACCACAGGAAGAGAGATTGGTGTATATAGCAGGCAGTCCGACGAAACCTGTCTGAGCAAACATCAAATCTTGAAAATTTGAAGATTTAAAGTAAATGTTATATACATTAGTAAATTTGTATGGCATCCACAATCCTAAAATAAATAATTCATCATCATCAAAGCCCATTCCCGAGATAATCCTAAAATAAATAATTAAATAAAAATATTAATAATTAATATTAATAAATTAGTTTGGGACGGGACAGGATTGAAAATCTTCATCCCATCCCATCCCATTCTAGATCGGGATGAAATTATTCAATCCCATTATGACCCGAAAAAATCGGGATGGAATGGGATCGGGATCGCGGGATGGGATGCCTACCTCTAGTTCTCATTTGATAATCGAATTAGCTGTTAGTTTCTTCCTTCAAGACTATCCTAATACATGCTAAAATAATCCATGCACATTTTCATGTCATGGTAAATTCAAGGTTTTCTTTATTTCCCTAGTTTTTAGCTTTTATTTTCTTTCCACAATCGCATTAGGTATGAATGCTTATCCTTTTTGTTTTTTCAAGGACCCCTTCTTCCATTCATCATTTAAACCATGTATGTATCTATTAATCATCAAACTAAACTAGGAGATAAAGTTCTTGATCACTTAAAACAATAATTAAAAACAGAAAAGAAAAATAATCAGTTCATGTTGGTTTGAATGTTTCACATCTAGATTTGCACTAATTTCTAGTTCAAGAATCACTTGAAGAAGAAGTAATTTGGTCATCATTCATGAGTAGTAGTATTATTATCTCAAATTTAATTTGGATGGGGTTTTTTGAAGTCTAGTCATGGTGATTTCTTCAGAGGGACACAGAGGCTTGGTAAGACATCCTCTGGCAAAGGTAAGATTTTTCTGCATGGTTAAGGACATTTCACTGGCAAGGCAAGGCCAACTGTAGGAGAAACTCTGCTATCATATACATACACACTTGACATGCAATGCACGCCATTCTGTCAAT
This sequence comes from Berberis thunbergii, assembly GCA_003290165.1. Classification (NCBI taxonomy): domain Eukaryota; kingdom Viridiplantae; phylum Streptophyta; class Magnoliopsida; order Ranunculales; family Berberidaceae; genus Berberis; species Berberis thunbergii. Next base: position 38,868 of record QNQO01002164.1, on the reverse strand, counting down.
CTCAGTAACCATCTTTAGATGGATGGTTCAGCTAGCTAGCTTTCCTATATAGGATCATCAAATGAGTAAAACAAAATATGTAACTATTACCTTTTTTTTTTTGGGAAAACCAATCTAGAATATTGAGAGGGAGGATGCTGGCCCTTTGAAATTATTCCTTTCTCCAATTGAGGTAACTAGATCCATATATTGGTTACTTGGGCTGTATGGCTTTTTCCCCAGTTATTGACAGTGATATAACTAGCTAAATTCATGTGTGGGTACACAACAGTAGTGTTTATCTTAATTGGTTTGGATGAAGTGAATCAATCAATAAATTTCTAGAGAATTTGCTACGTATATCTTGTGTGGATGTGTAGGTATATCTCCAAAATTAGTTGAAGTTTGGTACTCTCATCTTGCTTTGTTGGTATGATTTGAGTGATCGAATTCCTTTTTTAGAGTATAACAGCCATCATCATAAAGATAAAGAAGTTGTTGATGGATACCAAACTTTGCAAAGGTCCTGTTGTCCGGTGGACAAGCAAACCACATGCAGTGGGATTGCTCATGTGTGCTCTTGCAATGTGTGTTCGGCTATATTGTCCTATCAGTAGAATCATATTCATCTCATCGTGACCACACAGTAACAATGCCATGCTATATTAGTATCCTTGTATGTACTTCCACCCCATACTAAAGTCATGACAAAGCCATTAGACAAATATAACACTGTAATGAGGAGCCCTTTGTGGCTTTTGATATATGGTACTACTCATCAACTTTGCATCAAGGCTGAAGAGGAGAACTCCAACAACAGCTCATCTTCTTCTTCACTCATCACCTCTCCTTTGCACACTCTTTCCTACACCACCATCTCTCATTTCTTCAAAACCCATTTACTTCTCTTCACTCTCTTTCAGGCATTTTTTCAAACATCACTTCTGCTCTCTCAGTTTTTCACCAATCAACCCATTTACAACCCAATCGATTTCGAATTACTTGAAAATGATCAAACAAACCTTCATAATGAACCGGGCATTGATGGGGTTGTCAAATTAGATAGAAAGACCAATAGGTTGGAGGCAGAAATGGAAGCCATGACTTCTCTTCTCCTTCTTCGGTCTTCTCTTCTCTGTCGAGTTTGGGGAGAGGGAGAGCTTCATCTTCTCTTCTCTTCTGATTTCTTCTATGTGGAGATGGGTTTGGGGAGAGGTCTTCCTTTCTCTATTTTTTGGTCCCTCCCTCCCTCTTAAATTTCAGCAACCGACGAAATTCAAATTTCCCGATTTTTTTTTTATATTTTTGAAACAAAGATTGGGCACGTGCGAGGGAGCCTCCCTCGCCCATTTCCTCGACAATCAGTCAAACTGATGGTTAACAAGTACATGTGTTAACAAATGCTCTGACATTTTAATAAAAGTCATTCTTTACAGCGAGAGAATGGGCGAGGGAAGATAGCGAAGGATGGGTTCGAGATTAGCGATGGCGCACATCTCAAGGGGATGGGTGCTCGCTCTCTTTCCCTCGCCCATTTCCTCGCCGCTTAGAAAATGCGTTTTAATAAACAAACACCAACATAGAGTAACTCTAGGGAGCGAGGGAGGGAAGCCCAACACCGCCCACCCTCCTCGCAATGCGCGCTAATTGAAGAAGAAAAAAATAAAAGAAACCCCTACCTGACACTTTATATAGGCAATATAGACTGTTGCTTCTAGGGAGCGAGGGAGGGCGCGAGGGCAGCCCAACACCGCCCACCCTCCTCGCGATGCACGCCAGTTGAAGAAGAAAAAAATAAAAGAAACCCCTACCTGACACTTTATATAGGTAACATAGACTGTTGCTTTTGTGAACTAATCATTTGGTTTTGATTGACCAAGCCCCATACAAAGTAGTCATTCCAATAGCATAATGGAGCCAATCCAATGACCTAATTTGTTTCCACCCACTCCACAAGATTACAACCTGACGAATTAGTATCTCATTGTTCTAATAATCCTAAACAGATGTTGAATCCTTTTACTCACTACACCGTTAACTTAACCTTAATCATTACATATAAGCAGTTATTTAGGGCTTATAAGAATTTCGTCATAGTTTTATACTGAAATGAATCAAAGAGCAATCAAAATAGGGAGAGATGGAAGCTAAATAGAGTTTCACTCACAATTTTGTGAAAATCCAAAATGTTGAAGCAAAGTTTTTTCTCTATCGCATCATTTTCTACTACGTGTAAGTTGTTTTTTTTTTTTTTTTTTTTTTTTTTTTTTTTTTCTGTATGTGTATACAGAGAAAATATGTGGCTAGGGTTTTCTTTTAAAGGGGTTTTAATTAGGGTTATACCTAATCTTCGCTAAATGCGTCCACCACATATATTATTTTCCTACCACAACCCTAAGTCCCAATTAATATTCACAAGTATTTATATAGGTATAAATATCACTAAATAATTAAATAAGTGACATTATATTAGTAAGTAATTAGGTAGGGTATTACAAAGAGAGGAGGGACGGGGCGGTTGTCACTTGTCGGTCTCGCAATAAACAGATAAAGGGAGCAAAAGAGAAGAAAGGGTTGGGATCGTCGAAGTCGAAGATAACAAAGAAATAGAGGAAGGGGTGGGGCGGGATGGCGTCGTCTGCGTTGTAGCGTCGACAAATTGTGGATATGCATTATGATTTTTTCATTATTCTTCTGACATAACACACATATAAATAGCTTTAAATAAAATAAAATAAAATAAAACACATAAATGACAAGTGAAAAATTAATAAGCAAAACAAGAAGTGATGGAAAAACATATAGAGAAAGGAAGAAGAAAACCACATAATCTTTGCAACTTAACAATATGTTTTTCTTTCATTAACAAAAGTTAATGATTTTGTATTTTAAATCGATTGTATAGTTCTAAACAAAACAAATTAAAGAAAAGAAAGTAAAATAAAATTTAATTTACAAGAAAAATTGCTTTCAAAATCGATATTAGGTGTATAGGTCTTGGACCCGAAATGAGATTTATTGCCATGAAATAAAAAATCACGCGGTCTTGGACCCGAGACTACATATAGATCTCGAACTTGAGATTTTGTTCTTAACAAAATAAGGAAAGGTTTACCGCACTTCGTGGGTAAATTGTAGGCTTTTTGTAATTTTGTGGGTAAACTAATTGTAGTAGGGTAAATTGAGTATTTATTGAGATAAATCTAGAAACTTTCAATACGAAGTTATAGTAATTTTGAGTTTGAGAATTTAAAATAAACATATTTTCTCTCTCTGCCACGTGTTAATTATATATTCTCACATAGATTTTACTTTTATTTATACATTTTTCTTTTTACCCTCTTAGGTATAATTTATTTACAAACCATGCCATCATCTGATTACAAATCTTGACCTCTCACACTTTTTTAACTTTCAATTCTAACCCTAGGCTATATTTTGTTTCCAAGAAAAAGAAGAACCTACCCGCCTTATTATATAAATTAGTGTATTATCCATGTCGTTGGCACGATAGCAAGTGGGTTGTGATATTAAAGTCAAACTTGGTTAAAATTTAATTGTTTAGTGAAAACACATTTTTAAACCACGATAATGAGTTTTCCCTACACTTTAACTTCCCAAAATGTGGAGTTTGGAGTATTTGTTAGTGTTTTAAGATGAAGGTTCGTCTCATTCTTAATAAATATGGAAAACACTTGCAACATGAAATGTATTAAGACTTTTTTTTTTTTTGAAAAATGCATACATGCAGTATGAAATGCATATTTAAAAAAATTAATATTTGTTGAAAAGATATTCAAAAATGCATTTCAACGATACCAAGTTCACCAAAATTTGACAACTAAGTATGTAGTTATGATTATTTTCATTTTGAGAAAAGAAAACACAAATTTTTTTTCTCTTCACCACATGTACATTAACTCATTTTAAGTTTTACGTCCCTTTTCTTTTGCTCTTCTACTTATTTTATAGTTACAAACATATATTATAGAAAATGAATCTCAATATTCCTCAACATTTTCCTCCGTTCTCGATCCTAACCCTCTTTAATCTCCAAATCATTTTGAATATTAAAATTCCTAGCTAATTTTTGAAGGAGTAAGTATTGGTAATCTACAGAGCCCGCTGTTGGTCCGAACCCTCCCAGGCACGTGCCATAGGGAGGGTGTTTGCCACGTGAGGTGACTCTCAAACCTCAGCGCCTCCTGCTCCTCTTCTACGAAGGATCGACCCTCAAGAGCTCCCCCCCTCAAGCGACTCAACTGCCAGTCCGTATCATCACCATCATCAGTTTCTTTACTTTTTCTTTGGACTCCACTCCACTCCACTACACATCAAGTCAAACACAAATTTATGCTGATAAAATGTATGGATTGAAAGAACTCATGAATCATTCAAAAGATAAGGCATCCATCTCCATTCATTGTTGAATTGAATGTTGCTGTTGTTCTTCTATCTCATGCTCACTTCTTTTGTTTTGGGACCAAATCAACACAACCCATTACCCATCTCCACCTCTCATTTCTTTTTTCCACAAAAAACAACAAATTGCTTCATTCAAGAGAGAGAAAAACAGTGAATTTAAAGAGGCTGCAAAAGTAAAAGAAGGTGGCTAAACTTGAACTAAAGGAGATTTTATCATCTCCATTTCACCAACAAGAACAGCAGAACATCAGCAACAAAGCCTGCCTTATTCTCACCCTTTTCTTTTTACAACAAAAGTCCCTTCTACCTCTCCCACCACCTTTGACCACCAAATGTCTACCTCCAACAACATACCATCACCAGCTAGAATTTCTTCAAACAGTTTCCACAAAAAATGAGTAGAATGGACTACTATTCATTTTCTTCCTCTTTATTCCTTCTATTTCTCTCTCTAACCACTCTGATTCTCTTCATTCGGTCCATTCAAGCAGACCCCATTGAAGAACACAAGCCTGCCTTACTAGACTTTGCAAACAAGCTCCCACACTTTCGCTCTCTCAACTGGAACAAAACCAGCAACTCCACCATTTGCAACCACTGGGTTGGGGTGGTTTGCAAGAGAGAAAACCCAAATTGTAGAGCTTCACTTGCCTGGGTTTGGGTTCCATGGCCAAATCCAACCCAACACCTTGACCCATCTTTCAACTCATCAGATCTTAAGTCTCAGATCCAACTCCATTACTGGTCCTTTCCCTGCTGACTTCACCAAACTAAAAAATCTCAATTTTCTGGCGTGAGGAGGAGCGAGCGGAGCAGAAGAGCAGGGAGGGTGTTTGCCGGAGGAAGCGCAGGAGAGGAGGCGCAAGAGAGGAGGGGTTACTCGCTTGAGGGAGGAGGCGCAGGAGAGGACTCGCTTGAGGGCTTGAGAGGGCTTGATGGGGTTACTCGCTTGAGGGAGCCGCGTGCCAAATACCCTCCCAGGCACATGCTCAGGAGGGTTCGGACAGCCAGGCGGGCTACATGAGCGGGGTCCCTAGAATTACTCTATATTTATTACTCATGTGTTATGCGCCATGCGGTTTTAATAATATATATATGTGCACATACTTTCAAAATAATTTCAAACAGTGGTAGCTTTCTTTATTTATTATCCCTTAGCCCCTCACATTCCAAATGTTGTCAATAAGGTTCAAACTCTGGACTTGTGATATCATCTGTCTTAGGCCTATAAGCTGAGCTAGTACCCCATTGACTTAGTGATATCGTTTACTTTGATGTTAATTTCTATTTACATGATGACAGATAGTTATTTTTTTTTAATAAATAGATAGTTTTGTTTAATACACAACATTCTCTTTCCGCGTAGCGCCATTTCATGATTTACCTAAAATTTAACAGACGTGATTATAGACCAGTAACCAGGGTCGACCCTAAGATATTTGGGTCTTGAAATCGTTAAATAGGACCCCCTATTTCATTGAAATTGAAAGGGTAAGAAGGGCCGAGTGCCCGTGTATGGGTGACATATTTGTCATGTTTATGATCATAAAATCGAAATTGGTATTTGTTTTGATAAGTCTAATAAGTGACAAAAACAACTTTTTATCTGACTATCTCGATGAGTTACAACACATAACTATGACTCATTTTGGCGAGATGGACAGTTAATCTAGTTTCACTTGTGTTATTGATGCTTTCATTTTCAATTTTTTTTAATTATTTAGTTTGTAAAATAAGGTTTTATTGATTTAGTTTTGTAAAATGAGGGTTTATTGTAATGCATTTTACTTTATTTTTAATAGTTACTTGGCTGAATTGACCACCTATTCGTCTTTACGACTACTCTACACTACTAAATGTACTGTTTCACCCCATTATGAACATCTTTTTTTCTACTAACCCAAACCACCATTAAATAGGCTTTTATTCTCCTCTCATTTCTCTCTTATTCAAGGAAGAACACCACCCGCCCCACCTGCCACCAGCCACACCACTCATTCCCCACCTTTATTATCCCCTCTCATCTCTTCTCATGCACAGCCCCTCCCCACCTTCTTTATCTCCTCCCCTCTTCTCTTCTCTTTCTCTTATTTTCATATCTTCATGTTATTCGATCAAAATAATTCCTATAATTTCCTGCTCATTCATGATGTTAATTCATACTAGTGTCTTTCAAATGTGTTTGATTAATTTCATGCATATAAAAAGAGTTAAGTGCAGAGATGGAAAATATGGTTACCCATCTCTTCACCAACCCACATTGTCTCAAAATGTCATTTACAATACAACAAACAAGACTTGAGAGTGACAAATGAGAGAGAAGTTGAACATGGCCAACTCCTTGCAACCTCAATAAAAACGACATAAAACAAAACTTCAAAATTAAAAATCTGAAGACATTTTTTTGGACAGAGTATGCATTTTCACACATTCGCATGGGACAATACGAGTGGAAGTCTCACATTTGCATATGGTTGGGCTAATATGGGACTCCCATTCGCATTGGTCTGGGCGAATTTGCGCGAATGGGTGAAAACACACTGTTTATTTTCTGAACAGATTTGCGCGACTTTAGTAAAAAGACCATAACTTGCTCATTTCAAAACATTTTCAAATTATTCAAATTGTGTTCATAAAATAACTCGGAGTACTACATTTTTTTTGTGTTTTGATGACATTGAAAATCGATCTCCATTGATTATATAAGTTGGCTGAAAGTCAATGACACTACCCTATTTTCTTTACTTGCCAGATTTGAGTGACTTTAGATTTTAAAACATTTTGAACTGATTCAAATTGTGTTTATTAGATAACTCTAAGTAGGGGTGGGCATGGGACGAGATGGACCTATATCTATCCCATCCCGTTTGTTCGGGATCAGGACAAGACGGGACGGGAATGGGACAAGGTCGGGATGAGCATGTACTAAATTTTGAATTGAAAATTTAACATGCAAGATTGAAAATTTTTGGATTTAAAAAACACACAAACTCTAATAACAACTATATAACTTTTCCCCATTTCATTATCTTTTACTCCGTTTTTTAGAACCACTATTGAAGATAGTCATTTTTTTTTTATACATTGCTAAAGAAAATGATCAATGGGTTTGTTATTTAAAAACTATGAGGAACACACATTGTTGTTGTCAAGAGTTAGGAAAAGGAAAAAAAAAAGGGAGAGAGTTTGAGTTAGATTTATTATCTAGATGAGTCGCATGAAAACTTGTGAGAATAAAATAACCATGTCAATAAATAAAAGAACAAATAAAAGTCATGTCAACAAATAGTTTCATAGTTTCCTACTACATATTTCATATTAAATATTTTAAAAATAAGTTCGGGACGGGATGGGTGAGATTAAAAATATTCATCATGATGTCATCTCATTCTAGACCATGACGGGATCAGGATCGCGAGATGGGATGCCTACCCCTAACTCTAAGTACTAAAATTTTCATGTTTTGTTGAGCTTGAGAATCGGTCTCAATTTAGCAACATATGGTCATTTTACAACAATTACTCAAAACTGTCTAAAAAAAATCAGTGTACTGTCCCTGACTTTTGGCTAATAGATACACTCAATTGAGGCGAATTCTCAAGCTCATCAAAGTATGAAAAATATAGTATTTTGAGTTACCTAATAAACAAAATTTGAATCAATTGAAAATCTTTTAAAATAAGCAAGTTATGGTCATTTTACTAAAGTCGCTCAAATCTGTCCAGTAAAGAAAACATGGCATTGTCCTTGAATTTCGGCCAACTTATATGACCGATGAAAATGATTATCAAGTTCATCAAAACACAAAAAAGGTAGTACTCTAAATTTTCTAATGAACACAATTTAAATCACTTGAAAATGTTTTGAAATGAGCAAGTTATGGTCTTTTTACTAAAGTCGCGCCAATTTGTCCAGAAAATAAACAGTGGTGTTTTCACCCATTTACATTGTACAATGTGAATGAGAGTCTCAAATTCGCCCAGATCAATGCGATTGGGAGTCCCATATTTGCCTAGCCTATGCAAATGCAAGATTTCCACTCGCATTGTCCCCTGCGAATACATGAAAACGCATACTTTGTCCAATTTTTTTTATATCAGATTTTGAGTTTTGAAGTTTGTTTAAATTTACATTGAAGAATGTCGGTGTCATTGTTTACTGTTCCACATTATAGAGTTCGGTTTGGAGTTCACTTTAGTATTTCATTTAGGGTTCAAAATTACATGTTGGAGAGATCGCACAAAATCAATCTTTGCAGTGATCTCACATAAACCCTTTGGAACAATGGAAATCTGTTGAGATAATGGGGGAGATAGGGACGAGTTTGGTAGGAAAGATGAAGACTGTGGGAGAGTGAGTTAAGTGGGAGGGAAGAAGTGTTCAAATTTTGGGGAAAAAACAGTTGAGAGAGTGGGGGGGGGAGATTGGCATGGAAGAAGATGATTTGGGGGAGATGGTTTGACTTTGGGGAAGACAGTGGAGTGGTGAGTCAATTGGGAGGGAAGGAAATCAATTTGGGAGAGAGAGTGGAGTGTTGAGTCATATTGGAGGGAACAAAATCGAATTTGGGGGAGACCAATGAGTATGAGAGGGACGCAATCGAATTAAGGGGAGAGGAGTATGGGAGGGATGTTTGTTTATATTGGTGGTATGAGAGACCAGTGGTCGTGTGGGAGAGTATGGTGGTGTGGGACAATACTTACGATTGTGTTAAACAATCGCTGCCAAAACAAGTTTCAATAACATTTTTTGTTCTTTCCACGTAATTGTTTTTCCAATGGCACAACCTAGTTTACACACATCATCATCTTTGAAAGGCTTCTGATGATTTTATGTATTTCTTGCCTTGAACAGTAAGATGTTTCGCCATTAACAAACTCATAAACGTTATCATCCAACTCAATCACACTCCTTCCTATTTCCTTCCTCATTCCACGATCAATCATTAGTTTCCTAATCCTCTGAATATCTTCCCACATTCCCTCTTCCGCATAGATGTTTGACATGAGAACATAAACCCCACAATCATCCGCTTTGAGCTCCACAAGTCTCTCCAGTGAAACTTCTGCGACAGCAACATTTCTATGTGTTCGACATGCTGCAAGAATAGAACCCCACAATGCTGAATCAGACTTCATCGGCATAGTTTCTATGATTCTCATAGCTTCTCCTAATTTCCCTGCCCGGCTAAGAAGATCTACAAGGCAACTGTAATGTTCGACCTTAGGTTCAATTTGGCGCGTACTTGTCATTCTCTCAAAAATTTGCAACCCTTCAGTAGCTAAACCTGCATGGGTACATGCACTCAGAACACCAAGCAACGTCAAGTCATCTATTACAACACCTTGTCCTATCATTTCTGCAAAAAGCTCTAGAGCTTCTTTGCCACACCCATTAATCCCCAGCCCAACGATCATAACATTCCAAGATACAACATTTTTTCCTGACATGCTATTGAACAGACTTCGTGCCTCACCCACACTACTGCATTTCATGTACATGTCAATTAGAGCAGTCTGCACTACGATATCAGATGATATTTTGCTCTTCTCTATATAAATATGAATCCACCTACCTTGATCAAGCGCACCCAATTGAGAACATGATTTTATAGCACCAACTACCGACACCTTATCAGGTTTTGTCCCTTGATAAATCATTTCATGGAAGACTTTCAAGGATTCCTTTGGATTCCCATGTCGAACGTATCCATCAATCATAATACTCCAACTAACCACATTTTTCTTATCCATCTCTTTAAATAACTCGAGAGCAGTATCCATATCTCCTATACTTGCATAAGCCGCAATCATAGAATTCCAAGAAACCAAATCCCGTTCAGGCATGATGTTAAATAGTTCACGAGCACGTCCAACATAACCTGTCTGCCAAAAACAGAAGAACTAAGAATTAGCCATAACATCCCTCGGCAAGTACTGAAAACAACAAGGAGCTACTAAAGTAAAGGATGTTCAAAGTAATTGGAAGCAATAGAGTGGGCTCAACCACCTGACCTTCCTATGCTAAAATGAGGATGATGTATGGATATTTATCACTAATCGCTGTGTGTAACATAAACATGCATGCCACTTCATGCTCATAAGGGCGTAAATAGTTTTTTCTAATTCGGTTTCATTAATATGTCATGGTTTATGAGAGTAATTCATGTAGCCATACAATGAATAACAAATACATAATCAACAAGCCAAAACAAAGATTAAGCTAAAAAAAATTTCTTTTAATTCGAGAAAGGCGTTCAACGTAGTTTGGTCACATGCGGAGGAAACCAAACACGATGCCAATTAGAAGATGTCTAGATTGGCAAGTTAATGGAGGGTGTTGATGGAAAGTACGAGCGTTGAAAACTTGGATGAAGGCGGTGAAGGAAGACATCCTTGAGCTTGGATTAGACGAGGATTGTGGAAAGACCGCATTGCTTGGAGAACCAAAATACGTGTAGCTGACACCAAGAGTATCGGGAATGGGCTTTTTGATGATGATGAATGAAATAAAACTTTAGATTATTTCCTCTGTTAATTCTACGCGTTACAAGTATTGCTTTAACCGGGTTCACTATGCTCCAACGTTTGCAGAAAATCAGGAACTTTACAATTAAACAAAAACTTGCTTAAATAGTTATACCTTCCCATACCCATCAATCATCATTGCCCACGAAAACACATCTCTCTCAGGCATTTCATCGAACAACTTCTGAGCCTCTTCCATCTCACCACACGCAACATACCCACCAATCAAAGTATTCCAAGAACCAAATCTCTTCCACCAAACTCATCAAACAATCTCCTCCCCCAACCCATCTCCCCACACCTGCAATACATACTAATCAATCCATTCCTCACAAACAAATCCAACTCAAACCCTCTCTTCACAATCTCCCCATGCACCTCCCTCCCTTCTCCCAACCCCAACATCAACCCACAAGCCTTAAGAACAAAAGGGTATGTATAATTATCCATGCAAACCCCTACCCTTCGCATTGTATCGAAAAAAATGAATGCTCGTCGAGGGTTCAAACTTTCAATATAGCCCCTGATCATGGAGTTCCAAATGAAGGTGTGGGGTTGTTCAATTTGGGAAAAAATCAGCTCAGCGTGGTTCATGGTTGATGAGTTTGCCGTCACTGCGACGATCAGTCGGCTTGCGACAAAGGGGTCTGAAATGAGGCTCGAAGTGATGAGTTGGGTGTGGATTTGGAGGATTTGGGAGGGAGTTTTGCATGTTTGAAGGAGGGAGAGGTATGGGTTTTTCAACAACATTTGATTTCAGCCTTCATAAACGGCTCTCTATTGTTACAAATGGCATAATATAAGGCTTTAGAGACTATAATAAAAAGGGTTTATTTTATTTATTTAGTTATTTTATTTACATATTTGCTGAGTAAATTTATGGAGCCATATTTGGTGGCTATTTTTCATTTACTTTTTATTTTATTTACTAATTTTTTAAAACAGAATCACAAACAGTGACGGATCCAAGATTTTTGTTGAAGTGGAGTGAACGAATCATAGTTAATTAATAATAATTAATTACTTAATAGAATTTTTATTTAAATAATACATAAATAACTATATAAAACACCAATTTTTAAATAAAACTCCATTTAATTTATGGGGAAAGAAAATATATAGATCCAACAATATATTTTGTAAAAGAGTAAAAGATAGATTTATAGAGGCCAATTCAAATTGGTATATAAGATTAAAGGGCAAAAATTAATTTCAAATGTAAATTATATATTTATAATTTTTTTTTGTTATTTGTTATTTGTTATTTGTGCCCTATAAAAAATAATTAATTAAATGTTATCCCGACATTAATCATTATTGCAGCCTCCCTTAGGATTAGCAATCAACGTGTGTTGACTATCAAAAGGCTCACGTTGATTACCAAGATGCCTTCAAACAATAACTTATAGATGAATCTCGAGATACAAGCCTGTATTTTGAGGAAAAATTAATGGGTCAAATTTTTTATGTATCTCCAGAAAAATCATATGAATAAAATAAAAAACTAGACCTCGATATACAAATTCATTTCAAGAAAATACTAAAAAAAAGAACTATTTTATTTCTTAAAGTAGACAAGAAATGTTGAGATTGCTAGTGACAATGGTGGAAAAGGAAAATAAATCAAGCAGAAAAATATGGAGATAAAGAGGAGGAGGCGGAGTGGTTGTCAGTCTCGTAGTAAATACATAAAGGGGGTAGAAAAAAGGGGGCGGAGCAAAATCGTCGACGTCACAGAGAATGGAGGAAGAGAAAAAGGAGGGAGGAAGAGAAGAAGGGGTGGGACGAGATGGCGTTACCCGCATTGGAGCGATTGCAAATCGCAAATAACAAAAAGTTATTTAAAACTCAAGTGCCCCCACTTGACCCCTCATAGATCCGTGCCTGACCACAAATATCATTCATATAAAAAGGTGGAAAAAAAAAACCTCCAAAATAACCAAACATAACTCCCTAGAATTGTTGATATTTGCTTGAGCATTACAAAAAATACTACTATCATGAAATTAAGCATTAGAACCAACCATTTTCATAGTAAAATTTAAGATATATAAAATTGAAGCACACTTTCCTTCGCACCAACGCTCAATACATTTTTTTGTGTGTAGTTTCTTAATGAGGATGATTAGGGGGATAATAAGGGAGATGTGGATAAGGGTTTCCCATCTCATCAAAGTGGTTTGACATGACTGTATTGGGGTTTTGGTTCAATATGGGATAAGGGCCTTGGTTCATCATAGGGAGGCCTTGGTTCAAGTTTTGGACAAATGCTTGATTGACCAAGTTCTCGTTTGCCATAGGTGGTGGCATTGGTGCTACTGGTGGTGGTGTTGTTGTTGCTGAGACTTGTGGTGGATGCTGTATAGGTATAAGCGGCATGCTGCGAGTCCGCCTGCCCGCATTATTCAATCCTTCAGATTCACGATAGCGGTTCAAGTAAGTCATGAGAGGATCCACGTAATTGTGAAATCCCAACTCGTGCATAGCACGTATAATGTCTTCACCGTTAAGAGTTTGTCGAGCAGCATTATCAGTGTGTCGAGTAGCCTCTCGAGTAATAAATCTTATGAACTGTGAGACACTCTCTACCATTGCTTCCCGTGCTTCTTCTGTGATTCTTGCATCGTTTGGTAAGACTCGTTGCATAATGCGATTCACACTCGAAGGGAAAAAACCTTCATGGTTATCATTCCGTCGGTTTCTTCTTGCTGCATTTGAGTTTCCTACAATAAAATTATATCAGATTTGAGTACCAAGTTGATAGAGATGGTTCCAAGGAGAACTAGATAACAAATTTTTGGATTACTAAGAAGTAATTGAGAACTTGACGCGAAATCGACATAATTTGTTACTAATGAACGTTAATAAAAAAAATGGTAGAGGAAACAACATGGAAGAAAGATTAAAATTAAGAAAACTTAGTAATTAACGTCGAGAGTTCCAAAATTTTGATTTGTAACAAGTAATTGAAACAACACCCCCAAGATACAAAATCAACAAATACAAGTTTAGCACTTTTTAGCAATAAGAAATTTTTGAAGAAACATGGAAAGACTAAGAAATCAAGAAAAAATAACACACAAGGGTCTTCCATTTCTTAACCCGAAATAGGGAAAGTCAACATAACTCTATATTTGTATTGTGTGCATTCAAGAAATAGTAGTGAAAACATGAAAAGAAAAAAACAATTAGAAAATCACCACAGCTGGAGGAAGAGGAGTTGTTTCGTCTTCTTGATGCCATTTATTCTATCACTCTCACAGCTAAAGGAAGTATGTTGGGTGTGAAGTGAAGTAACAACAACTGAGATTTGACTCTATTTATAAGTGGTGTTTGGATTATTTTAACCATGACAACCACGAGAAACTAAGCTAGAGTTTATGGCCACTGCTGGATTCTTGTTTTACTAGCAACAATATTGGCTTGGTTGTTTTGACAAGGACAAAAAGGTACTGGTTCTTCTATTAAACTAGTATATTCCGCAAAATGCAATTATTACTATCCTATTTTTATTTACTCTACTTTTGTTTGTTTCTCATTCCTGGTTTGTAATAATCCAAGTGATGTTGTTACCAAAATATCATTTTTTAGGGTTATTTGCATTTTTCCTCTATTATAAATGTCTTATGCAACTTTATCCCCAATTATTAATCGTATTATATTTACACCCAAGACTAACAGTCATCGTGTTTTGACTGTCAAACACCTCACATGCCATCATTCCGCCCATTTTGGATGATAAAATGTTTTTCACTTACTTATTACACTTGATATGATAGCATGTTATTTCCAACCGTCTGTTACCTGAATCAGGCATGTGGATGGCTGGGGATTACTCCTGATTGTTCGTACCTGATTTTTTACTTTGAAAGGCAACTTGTGCTCAATCAACCCTTCTTCTTGCTTCAAAACCCCTCACACGGTCAACCATTTCACACCCCTCCTACACCCCAGTCAGTATATGTTCCTCTCTCTCATGCACATTCATCGTCTACGCTTCCTCTGAGCCCAAACTCACAGTCCTAGTCGCATAGAAGCTTGGGGTTTAGGCATTTTGTTTGAGGTTTATGGTGTTATTGACTTTTAGAAAGTTGGAACTTTTGATATTAATTTGATTAGAAATGAAAAAAAAAACTAAATAGATATATTTATTTGGTGTTTTGGTGAAATTAAGGGAAATGGTAGAAGAACAAGTATGTTGAGTGTCTTCGGTAGGGAAGACTCTGGCTGTGATGGGATTTGGAAAGGTTGGGGGACTGAAGTTGCTAGGAGAGCAAAGGGATTAGGTATGCATGTGATTGCTCATGATCCATATGCTTCGTAGGATCGTGCCCATGCAGTAGGTGTGGATCTTGTGAGTTTTGATGAGGCCATATCGAAGGCGGATTTTATCTCGTTGCACATGAATCTTGTTGGAGAACAATCAGAACAATGTATAAATTTATTTGAAATAAATAATATAACAATACAAATACTATTTGCATTATAATTGATTACAATGAAATAAAATAAAATAAATAAATCTACTAACTTGTATTGCAGATAGAGGCTTGTGAAATCACCATCTTGAATTGGAAGAGTTGGAAAGTCTTGGTTTGTAGATAGAGGCTAGCGGATACGCTATGTCCTATAGACAAAATTCGCCCTTATTCGGTATTGTAGTTCTTTAGGCGTCTGACTACCAGGATTCAATTATCTAATACCAACACCGTAGCACAAGGGTGTTGGCTCTGGCGAATTTACCGAATGTGATCTCTCTCATAAGTGAAGAAGAATGAATTACTCTAGAAAAAATTGATGTGTTTGAAGAACTTGTTTTTTTCTTCAATATGTAGAGAACAAAATGGTGTATTGATCAGACACACCTTTTCTTTTCAAGTGCAAAAAACACATATTTTTTCTTCAATGTTGGTTATTTGCTATAAGAATTCCAACAATACCCCACATTATTTTTTTTTTGGAAAGCGAGCTGGGTTTTTATAGGATCCCATAAGGTGCGACGGTCTACACCATAAGAAAGTAACCATGCCGCCGGCGGGTCTCGAACCTAGGACGTGGGGGATAAACCCACACAGCCCTAACCACTCGACCATAACACCATTGGCAATAATACCCCACATTTGTATAGTAAATATATAAAGTTGTTTTCTGGAGAGAAACTTAGACATAATATGCATCGGGAGAGGTGTCTTGGGACTTGAACCTTCCTTAGTGAATACTTATCGAATTTACCGGTGATGCAGTGTGTATAAGAAACATTGAACTATTCATCATGTTTAATAAATCAAGACAATGAGCATCACATATATTATATCTTCACATTTTTCAATTCATACGATTGTGTTCATTTGGTCTTGAACAAATCCTGGATTCATGAGAGCTTTAGAGAACTCAGCCATATCATTCTCATAAATGCGACC
Source organism: Berberis thunbergii (assembly GCA_003290165.1). Classification (NCBI taxonomy): domain Eukaryota; kingdom Viridiplantae; phylum Streptophyta; class Magnoliopsida; order Ranunculales; family Berberidaceae; genus Berberis; species Berberis thunbergii. The sequence continues at coordinate 22,517 of QNQO01002164.1, read as the reverse complement.
TCACATTTACTCTCATGTAGGTGACACTTAAATTATTAATACTCTATTGTATTCATCTTACCTCTCAAGAGATTAGTGTCATTAAGAATAAATAAATATTCACCCTGACCATCACAGATAGTATACATTTCTTATCATAGGAATGAGTAAGTGTGTACACTCTATTATTTGAGTTTCACCTAATTAGTTTGCCTTTTTGAACCTAGGCCTTGAAATTTCATTTGGCTAGGTTAGGTTTCTTGCCAGGTATACTCCTCATTAGATTGACTTTAAGCCCATTCCCCTCGATAATTTAACACTTGTTCTTTTGGTATACTCTTTGTAAAGTTGATCCGCAATATTCTCTTTTGACTTCACATAGTCAATTGAAATGATCCCACTTTTGAACAATTGTTTTATTGTGTCATTCCACCGTCTTATGTGCTTAGATTTGTCATTGTAAATGTTATTTTTCGGTCATGCAATGACTACCATGCAGTCACAGGTTGAGATCATAACGGAATATCTTCTAAAAACTTTCTTAGCCAATCTGCTTTTTCAGCAATTTGATCTGCGACTATAAATTCGGATTGCATTGTGGAAAGTACTAAACACGTTTTTTTTGTGATTTCCACGACACTGCTACCCCACCAAGTGTAAATACATATCCACTTGTGGATTTCGCAGTTTTTCTTTTTCTACATGTTTGTACTTAGGCTTGGGCTTGTTTCCATCCTCAACAATATTGGCTTTGGCGTCAAACTCAGAACTATTCATTCCCTCACTCTTGCGGTGATCTTCTTGAACCCTTAATTTGAGAATCAAATCCTCCATTGTCACATCAGTCTTCTTATTTTTAGATGAATCTTGAAATCATTCAAAGATGAAGGCAATTTCTCAATGACAAACCCGACTGCAAATTGGTGTGGCAATTTCATTCCCTTTGCAGCAAGTTCTAAAATCATAATATGGAGTTCCTTCACTTGGTTCACAACAGTCTTCAATTCTATCATTTGGTATTTAAAAAAAATTCAATGATGAACTTCTTTGAACTAGCATCTTCAATTTTATATTTATTTTCCTTGGAATCCCAAATTTTTTTTGGCTGTTTTGTATGATCTATACACATCGTACAACATATCATCAAGACTGTCTGGGATATAGTTATTGCATAAAACTCACTATGTTTCCATGCATCAATTGCATTAAACTGATATGTGAAAATATCATCTCCTTCAGTGACATGAACATCGTCCTTAACAATATGAGCAAGGTTCAAAGTTGTTAGATAGAACATCATCTTCTGTTGCCTGTGTTTGAAATCCATACCCTTGAACTTGTCTGGTTTCTCAACATGGGGTTTGACGCCATTAACTGATTGTTCCATAATTTTGTCTATAGATTGTTGGAGAACAATATGAACAATGTATAAATTTATTTGAAATAAATAATATAACAATACAAATACTATTTGCATTATAAATTGATTACAACGAAATAAAATAAATAAATCTACTAACTTGTATTGCAGATAGAGGCTTGTGAAATCACTATCTTGAATTGGCAGAGTTGGTACATCTTGATTTGTAGATAGAGGCTAGCGAATACTCTATGTCCTATAGACAGAATTCACCCCTACTTATTGTTGTAGTTCTTTAGGCGTCTGACTACTAAGATTCAACTATCTAATTCCAACACCGTACCACAAGAGTGTTAGCTCTAGCAAATTTATCGAATGCGATATCTCTCAGAAGTGAAGAATAATGAATTACTCTAGAAAAAATTAATGTGTTTGAAGAATTTGTTTTTCTCTTCAATATATACAAAATGGTGTGTTGATCAGACACATCCTTTCTTAAATCAAAAGACACATTTTTTCTCTTCAAGTGCAAAATACACATATTTTCTCTTCAATGTTGGTTATTTGCTATACAAACTCCAACACCTTTTACTTCTGCTACATCGAGATTCTTAATGATGAAACTTATGCGAAGATGAAGAAAGGAGTGAGGACTATCAATGTTGCTCGTGGTGAGACATGAGACATAAAAGTGGAGGGAATGGTGAAGGATTGGATACCCCATCTAACAAAGGTCGGGTCCTTTGATGTGGATGTGAGCATGAAAGGCAGCCTGATACTCTGTGGGCAAGTTGATCAATCAGGTATGATTGCGAAAGTTGGTAGCATCATGGGGTTAGGAGAATGTGAACATTAGTTTCACGAGTGTCGAAAGGATTGCGCCTCGAAAGCATGCAATGATGGCAATTGGTGTTGATGAACAACCAAATGAGGAAACACTAAAGAGAATTGGAGAAATATCAGCCATTGAAGAGTTTGTTTTCCTAAAACTGTAGTCTCAGTTTTGAGATCAGCAAAAGATAAAAGATCATTCAGTCATTCTCCTTGATTCCCAATTTTGACAATTGTTCTGAAATGCTTACGTATCCTGTGTTTTGTTGTTTGGTAAGATAGGGTTTTTTTGGGGGGTGGATGTGGTAGTTTGGTGATTGTGACACTTAAGTTGCAGAACTTAATTATCTAGGCATCTTTTACAACATTGCCTTTTTAGGGGTGGGCGGTTCGGTTCGGTTTTGAGCCCAAAACCGATTTCATTCAGTTGCCCAAAACTCAAGCCGAAATTGAATTTTGTATTTGTAAACCGATGAATTCGGTTGAACCGAATTTTGGATCGGTTCGGTTCGGTTGGGCCGAAATTTCGGGCTCAAGCCCTTGAAAGAATTTCATTAAAATATGCCCAATTTTTTTACAGGCCCAATTTTTTTACAGACCCAATTTTTAGCCTAAAATTTAAAACTTTGAGAGAATGGGGCGATTCAGTGCAACAGGGTGTATTGCAGTACATTTGTTGCACTAATCAGGTATTGACACCTACTTTATTTAATTATTATATATATATATATATATTTAATTAATCGGTCGGTTTGGGTTATAAATCGGTCGGTTCAAAGCCGTAAACCGATTTCAAACCGTTTATAATCGGTTCGGTTCAGTTTAAATTATTTTCTTTCTACTCATATTTCGGTTTAGTTACCGAACCGAATTTGAAAATCGGTTCGGTCGGTTAACCGGATTTAAATCGGTTTTTGCCCACCCCTAGCCTTTTTGGTGCACTTGTCCAACCCATTGAGGTGTTATTTATCATCGGAAAATGACTTTTAAAGTCTACTTTTTTGCAAAATAGACAATTTAGATATCATAGTTGATGTAATGATTAATTTGTGCCTAATTTTATACTTTTATAACTAATAAGGTCTCTTTCATTAACCTAGATTAACTCATAAAATTATAGGACATATTTACCCTTCTTAAACAAATAGAAAACCTAATTTTATACTTTTATTACCAACAATGGCTCTTTTATTAGTGATTCTATTTTTTTGTTATTTTTACTTTTCTTACCCCTTCCATTATTTGTAGACAACAAATGGCCATAAATAATTTCTTTAATTGCAGTTTGACAATTATTTTATGTTATTAGTTAGCTACAAATGACTGCATTAATATTTTCATGTTAGCACTTTTTTATCTATGAATGTTTTGTCATTCTGAATGTGTTTGTATTTGACCGGTCGTGAAGATACATCTAAGTTTGACGAACAATTTTTTTGTTTCAATTAATGGTCTCTTCAATTCTCTGTTACTATTTAGTTTACATGAAATTATCTCATTCAATATTGGTTCGCATTTTATCGATGAGGCTATGAACATGCTCTGTGGTAGATAGCTTGTGACTAAATAGTGACAAAATAAAATTTATTACTTTACATGTACCCATGCATTGAAGAATAAGAAATCAAATTTCAATAGTGGAAAAATTGATTTATTAAATACATTATGAAATAAAAAATAATGATAACTAAAACCAAATTTATAATCATCATCAAGAAAGGTAATGCTCGGGTATCTGTAAATTTTTTAATCAAATTGATTTTATTAACTAATTATAACCAAATTTGTAATCATCATTAACTACATTATGAAAAAGTTTGCCAAACCTTAGCAAAATAATTTAATTAATTTGTCAGTTAATGAATACTTATAAAAGTTTATAATTGGTTTTTTTAAAGGTAAGCACAGGGTTTAAATGGGCTCCCAGACCACTGAAAAAAATAAAGTGTTACGCTTTACTTTCTATCATATTGGTTGTCATAATTAAAATCGTTAATATCGATACCTACTAGCAGCATGGGGTGGGAGGGGTTAAGGGTAAAAAAAAAGAGAAGTAAAAATAACAAGAAAAAAATTAGAATCATTAATAAAATAGTCTTTATTGGTCATAAAAATATAAATTAGGTTTTCTATTTGTTTAAAATGGTCAAAATGTCATGTAACTTTATGAGTTAACTCGGGTTGCCAATGGCATGACAGCTCAACGGTTAGAGTTTGGCGGATGGTACCACTAGGTCATGGGTTCAAACCCAACTTGCCACATCTTTATGGGTTCTGGGATCTTATTAAAACCCTACTTACTTTTCAAAAAAAAAAAGTTAACTCGGGTTAATAAAAGAGTATTTATTGGTCATAAAAATATAAAGTAGGCACAAATTAGTCATTATATCAACTATGATATCTAAATGATCTATTTTGTGAAGAAATATGCCTTAAAACCAGTGTTCTAAAAGCGCTAGGCACTGGGCGAGCGGCGAGCATGTGCCTAGCGCCCAGGGGCCTAGGCGGTCTTAGGTTTTGTATTATAAACTTTAATAATTTACAAAAGTTCAGCATAATACCTTATCAATTACATCCAATTTAATGCCAAGATACATATGCAAAATTTAAAAACATAAAAAATTAACAATCATGAAATAAATTTATTAAAACTGAAATGACTGAAGTTGGTCCAGATGGGTACTTTATATAAATTGAATTTGTGAACAAATATCCAAACATACTCTTTTATTTTTCTTCAAATTGCAATGAATAACCTCAATTATGTTTGATAAATCTACACTAGTAAAATTGGTACCGGCAGATCTTTTGAGAATTTCATTAAGTAATCATCCTTTGCTACAATTAGACATATACTGAATAAAAAATAATTAAATAGTTTATTTCTAAAAAAGATGAAAGAAAAATAAAATAAGAACACAATCAACCTCATTAAAAAAATAAAAAAGAATTGCCCAGATCGCCTAGACCCCGCCTAAACTGCCCAGAACCTGCCAAGCCATTAATCTGGGCGATTTTCTACCTTCTAGCGCCTAGGCCAATTTTTAGAACACTGCTTAAAAGTCATTTTCCGTTTTATCATAACAATTATTTTAGAAAGTTTAAAACACTAGAGACTCCATATGTTCGAGCAAGTGTTCATTTTAAAAGGCGAAAATTGGAATAAAAAAGGGTAGGGGAGGTGTTTGTAATCAAATGTTTTCAAACGGACAAAAAATACACAAGGTGTTGGAGTTCTAACCACCTGGAGGATAGAAAGTACGTCACTACAGCACAGAAGGCCTTCAGGTTGAGTTGCATAAATGAACTGCATAAACACTTGATCCCAATGATAAGTGCACTGATAGCTGCAATGTAATGTAAAATCTGATCGATCATAATAAAAGAATGACTCTAACGAAGTTGCATATACATTATGAACATCGCATGCTTCTAAACCCCCATAGTATCAATTTTCGCTTTGAAAACCCTGAGAAAGACAAGCTTCCAACTTCCTCAGTTTGAAAAAAACACAAAAGTGTGATTGATTTCATAATAGGAAAAGATGAGCAGTATCATTCCGACTCTAACTATAGGTGAACATTTTGTCAACCTGTGACTTACACTGAGCTTTCTTTCCAGCAAAAACAGAGCAATTTGCCTCAGGTTTTTGCAAAGATGTTAAGGCATTTGATTACAATGTGATATGTCAAACTTTGTAGCAAAAACATCCAATGAACATCAAATGAATTTACATTATGTTTTACATGTATTCCTTCAAAATCTTGCCTACTTCAAACTTCCTATTCACTTGTTTGACTGTACTTGTGACACCATGGGATCTACAAGAAAATCAATTATGTGTTGTTAATTATCCTTATAATAAATTACTGGCAGTAACTTAACCCCTTAAAATAAATTTAAATTTAATTTTGTCTCCTAAAACAGAACAGGCCCGAGAAATGATGAAAATGACATGTAACTCAAGCTTAACTTCAAAATTTGACAAACTTTTCCACTCCAACTATTTAGTCTATAGTGAAATAACTTGTAGATGCAATAATAGAAGTATAAACGAGCATTATTGGTAATGAAGTGGAGAGTGTGGTGGTGAAGGAGGAGGACGATTATCCTAACGGCTAATGGGAATTGAGTTTGAATCTCAACCCTCGATTTTAATTGCATCAATTTTGAATCTCAGCCTTCAGATCATTAAATAATATTTTGGGCAGTAAAATATGACCTTTTTGAAACTAGCACGTGCCTGAACAGTCAAGACACATTGACTATTAGTCGTAGGGGGTTAATGCAGTACAATTAATAATTGGAGAGAAATGCAAATAACCTTTTTTTTAAATCTAAATCGTATGCACTAAGGCATAAAGTTTAATCCTACAGCTAAAAAATAATCATGTAATGCCAATATTTTATGGGTTGATATGTGTAATGCCAACAATACACGGGTGAGTATTGAATTAAAAAAAACCATTTATGATTTGATTAATGTTGATATATAAGGAAATTTATAGAAAAAACAATAATGTAATAATAAAAATAAAATATAAGTATTCAAAACAACTAATGATAACTTCAGTCGCGGATGTTCTGTTGGTATATTGTCATTGATGTTAACAAGGTTTTTTTTTCTTTAAAGTACAATAGCTTTTGTTTTTCCAATTTATTAGGTAATGAGCCTATTAGAATGAGTCTCGCATTCAAAGTTCTCAATGATAAATCAAGAAGAATTTCAATCATAATTTAGTTAAAATAAGTATAAAGATTACATGTCATGCTTATAACACCCAAACTTTGTTTTAGCCTATTGTAATGACCAATGCCTGAATCCTAATAATGATGATTGTTATACATAGATCATGTCTCATAAATGAGTTTGTCTAGGCAGTCAGGCTTTAATTAAAGCTACTTTTGCCAGGCGTGGGTGTTTTACACTTTTACCCATTCTCTTTAAATCACAACCATAAACATTATCTATAGAATGGGTAGAAGTGTAAAAAACTCAAAACCTAACTAAAAATGGCTATAAAGCCTGATTGCCTAAAATTGGAGCTCATAAATTTCATCAAATAACTTTTCAGAAATCATTATATGAAAGCCAACTATGTTCAATAATAAGAATAGATACACTTATAACGTTTGACATTATTTTGTAAGTTATTCAACGGTTGAAGTCCATGTATTAAAAGTTAGCCAATTATTATTTCGTTAAGCTATATACAGAGATTACATGTCGCAAGTAGCACTCAAACTTTGTTTTAGCCTATTGCAATTTGCATGCATAATCCTCAAAGTGGCCAATTGAAAACATTAATGTCATTTTATGGCGACGAAAGTGTTCGTTTTAGGTGACGACACTTTGTTGCTCATAATTTTTGCGACGAAGGCTTCAGTTTCGTTGTGTCAGATATTTTTAAGTGACAAATCAGTTCGTCTTTTTAGCTAATTAACTATTCTTTGTAAATGCGCATCGATAATAAATAGGTCATGGCGCGAAGTTCATTTTGAGCGACGAAATACGCTTCCTCGCAATACGATTCATCCTTAAAGGTTTTTTTAGTGATGGTTGGTTTCATGATTATACAAGCTCAGTACAAATGGTGGTTATGTTTATGTTGTTGTTCGTGGTGATAAATGTTGTTTACTGTGGGTTGATTGATTTTATATATGAACGATATGTGAGCTAAAAAGGCTTGTCTATCTCCTCAATTGTACCTAAGGTAAAAAAAAAATGGGGACTGAGTGGATTTGAGCAGTTAAGTTGGAGACAATATCGATAAGACATGGAACACTTTTGACGTGGGCCTATCCCAGGTGGATCTTTATAGTGCTCAAGCTACGAGACTACACAAAAGTCAGCCTCTGATAGTAAAACCAATTTTATATCGATATTGTTCCCATCTTAGGCCTTTAGGTGTGAGGTTTTGACTCAAAAGGCATTGTTACTGATGCGTCTAGATATGTTCTTACTGATCTCGATGATATCCAACTTGCAAAAATGAGCAACGATTAGGCCCAAGACCACCGTTATGGCGGCTGAAGGCACTCTGATACTTAAGTCAGATGTCGGTTCAAGAAAGAGTGAAGACTATATGAAAAATTACAATGTGTATACTTGTGTATCTTTCTTCTACATTTCACCGACTTTTATAGAGAGTGTTCCCTCTCCAATTGTCTCTACAATCGAAGGCGTGATGGAGGGAGAAGATCTCGCATAAGATCTTACATGTGCATGACTGAGTACTTCGACACTTGATTTTGTTTAGGACCCAATATTTGATTGGGCTAGAGTTGATTTCATGCGAGTGGATTTCGGGCCTGTGAAACCTCTAAGATTTGTTATTCGGGCCTTATTGTTTTGCGCTAAGCCTAAGACCCGTGCCTCTGGGGCTAGCGTGTCTTGGGCTTTGACACCTAACTTACGGGCTGAACAATAGTCTTGCCCATGGGTCTGCTTGGGACTTTGTTAAAGCCTTTTATGTGCTAAGGGTTAGCGCATGACACGTGTATGTCTGTGATTGACTGATTGTTTGATGTCCCATCAGCTACTTCCCTCAATTAATGGGGGTAGCGCACAATTCCATTAATTTGATGAATGTGGATTGGTGCAATTGTACTTAGAACCGTCGCCCCCTTATTCCCCGCGTAGTATTTGATGTTGACACGACTACTAGGTGATTTTCTTCTGCGAACCGTCATGTTTATATATAGTCAAGGCTCTCATAGGGTCAAAGCAATGCCACGAGCGTTGTGCTGCTTGTTTATCAAAATGTGCCTTTCCAAATAATGTGTTTTGACTTCTACAAGGGATAAAGGAGGATCTCCATTGGTGGAGTCTCCGAACGTTCTGACATTTGTAGTGATGAGTCACGACAAGACCTGGTTTGAGTGAGCTTCCTATGGTTTCATGGGATCTCCGAATTTATTTTTATGTCACGAAGAAGTATAGACTCCCCCCCTTAGGAACCAAGCTTTTCTTCCATCTTCAGGTGCTCCCACGGTGATTTCCACCATTCAGGTTTGGGAGATAATATCCGCAGCCAACTTTGGGTGGTTTTTCCCACTGCTTTTTCTTTGGCTTTGCTAGTGATGCCCCAGCCGAAAAGCAGACTGGCAGAGTCGGGCTCTAGTGTGCAGGGTTTGTGGCCTTTGGGGGGGGGGCAACTATTCATCCACCCAGACCTCCATTTTTTTAGGGATCACACCAGCAACCAACTTTGGGTCACTTTGCTTTCATATCCATCCTCTTCTAAATGCATATTGGTAGAGCAAAGCCTCGACGTGTATCCCAGTGGATCCTTACTTGCTTATTGTTTTTTTTTATTAATTAGAACCTCCAGTGGCGAGGGGCAGCTATGGGATGTCAGATTTTTATTACTTGAAAAATCTTGTACACATGTTGGGGGTACATTACGACTTTACCCGAAAGAAAAAGAAACAAAAGGCCATACATACTAAAAACCAGGAAAATTCTAACAAACAAAGCGACCTAAAACCAATTAAACCTTGAGAGAACTCAGCTAGCAACACCAGAAACAACTTGAGCAACATCTCCAAAAGTAGCTTGAGCAGCTTGGAGAAAAAACCTTTAACACTCTACATCTAACATTAACAGATTGCAAATTGCAAATTGAAAAGTGCAAAACTTGCAACTTACAAAAAATCAGGTAGCAAAATATGTGCAAAACAGGCAGCAATAATGCAGAGTACTCTGTGAAAACAAAACACTCTTGACACAATCCAGAGACATCACGCAATGCACCGAAATGTGCAGCCCTGAATTCACTGTTTCAGCAGGGTTTCAGCCCTGATCTCTGCTACCACAGTCTCGCAGAGATCGCCAAAACGAGGCAAGAAAACCAGCAAAGAGCGCACCTAAACACTGGAATAGAAAGCAGATTGCATACTCTGTCCCAGCTATAACACCTCCACTATCAACAGTCCAACTCCAGCCATTGCAGAGCACGCCACCTGCAGTCCCCATTCCTTCGCAGTAAATCCATCCCCGAGCGATACAAGCCTAGATTCACATGTTCATTTAGCATCCGTGCGTCTTAAATATGCCGTCTTCTTCTTATCAAGAATAATTAAGGATTTTATTCGTTTAGGCAACGAGTCCCAAGAATAATCCCTTGTCAATTGTTCCACTTGCGCCCGTCTAGTCAAAGCATTTGCCACTGAATTAGTTTCCCTGTACACTTGTATACAATACCACGTCAATGCCACTACAAGAAAACAGTAATTTAGCGACGGTGGATAAAGGTATTTAGCGACGGTTTGACCGTCGCTAAATAATACAGCGACGGTTGGCCAACCGCCGCTAATAAAGGTGTCACTAGGTCATTCAGCGACGGTTTTAAGCAACCGCTGGCATAACCGTCACTAAATACTATATAGCGACGGTTTAATGTAGCGACGTTTATAACCGTCGCTAAATACTATATAGCGACGGTTTATAACCGTCGCCAAAATTCGATGAACAATCCAACTTTTGCCTTTTAGCGACGATCTGCAACCGCCGCTAAATTCCCTTTGATAATTCAAATTTTTTTACCATAAAAAAATCATATTTTTCAACCTGTAGTATTTTCTTTTCATTGGGTGCAGATAATCTATCCAACATATGCACTACAACTTTTAGACTCAAATTAAAAATCAAATATAAACGACACTAAACTAAACTCATATGATACCAACATCATACATTAAGAGGAACTTTAATTTCATTTCAAAATCAATATTATACATGGTCCAGAAGAAAAATACAAATTAAAATTGTTACAAATTGTCAATGCTTACATCTAACAACCAAAACCGAAATTGTACAATGGTTGTCTCAGGGTCGTTGTCTACAGGGCCTCACCGACCTTGATCTCATCAGTAAGCTGCTGGCCAAGATTAAGCTATATAAGTTTAGTCTTAAGATTGCTCATCAGAAAGGCCTGGAATGGAATGCCCTTGAAGTCTGACAATTTACAAATAATTGTATGTCAAGTGGCAGCCAAAAAACTGTTAAAGCAAAAAAAAAGAAATAAATAACTGATCTAAATATAACACCAATTCCAAGAAACTCAAGGAATGGACATAATCAAATTTTCTTAGTCAATACCATTTCTTGTCATCTCCTTCACTGATCAATGGAAAGAAAAGAAATTGCATAGTTGAAAACATTTCAAATGAAAATGACAAACTAAAATAACTTACGTACTTTGCCAAACTGGATCAATTGACAGTTGAGGACGGAATAGAAAATCCTAGGACAGGATGGCAAATATACCATTCCTTGTCATCTTCTCACATCGATCGTAGCTTGCTCACATCGATCGTAGCCTGAGCAGGTATTTCGAAATATAGCTTCAAGGGTAAAATGCCAAGCCCTACCTCTGATTTACCATACAGGTTGAGAGGAACTGGTGCAAGGCTGCTAGTAGATCATGAGAAAAAAATCTTGCAATGGTTGACACAAAACGAAATAGTGAGAATCAAATTCACGATGAGCACTGCAAATGCAGAGGATGATCTTGGCAGCAGAAATAGAGTTTTGAGAACCTCAGGGGTCTCCAACAAGTAAAGACTCAAGAGGACTTGATTAAAAAGAGATAAAATATTCACATAATAGGTACTAATCAATATTCTAATCAGAAATTATATTCTCATCATTATTGGAAATACTATGAAGCAACAATCACTACCTCAACAATTCAACTACAAATGAAAAGCCATGCCATATATTTCATATAATAAGTGCAAATCAATTAGTCACTTGGACACTGAACTATATGAAGATTGTGAGAACAATAACAAATGCTACAAAGGATAATTGCAATAAGATACCTTTTCAAATACAGACACAACTAGGTGATGCTGATTTACCAAAGAATAACATGTGACTCTTTATGAAATCTCATTCTTCACTGAGGATTGGAACAATTAATGGTTTCATCTGCGCAAGATATACAATCACCCACCTGAAAAACCAGAGCAGGATTGAATTAAAATTCTCTCAGCATAATAAAACACAAGGGCTTTTGCTTGAACTTTATGTGCCTATTTTCATATTCATAAAATCTTTTGTAACAACACAGAGTGGAAAAAATGGAATATAATCCCTGCAACAAAAAAGAGACTATAATCCGACAGTCAATGCACTTAATAAGATGGCGTTAACAGATAGCAAAATCTTCGCCCATTAAGTATTCAAAAATCAGAATTCCAAAGTGAAAGAATGTTGAAATTAACTTGAGTAAAAGAGAAGATGAAAATTGTACAGTATCTGTGTGACTTTCATAATTCAATTACCTCATCAAGTACCAAATGAAAAAACTGAAGACTTTTAATATACATGGCAAAACGATTGTTATATATATAATTGCAGTCCTATGGTGAATTGTAGACGAAGAAACCACATAGAAATATTATTGTAAACAAAAATAAGGTACAAAAAAAACTATGTAGAGAAAGATCAGACTTTCAACTATACCAGCTTATAACAACCAGAAAGATCAAATAGTAACAAATTCAACAGGTTCGTATTAGTACTGGTGGTAGCGCTCTGCGTAATTAGTATTGATGTAAAGCTATCTGATACTCACATTAGAAGTAAGTTTTCCATTTGGATCACGTCCGGTACCACAATGTTCGTTGATGAATAATATGAAGTCCTCCAAATCTAATTCACCATCATAGTCTTCACCATCTTTATTGTGCTTAGGAAAGAATTTCACCATAGGATAACCACTGATATCATACCTGCAAGTTACCAACACATGAAGCAATTTTTTCTGCTTTCTGAGAGTTACTAGAACTTTTCCGTTGAAATAAAACTTCAAGTTTATTTAAACTCACCTGTCAGCCAGGTCCTTATGTTTTTCAGCATTCAGTTTAGCAATTACAACATCCTCTTCCATTTTATAGGCTGTGGCGAGCTTTTCATAATCCTACAAGATGGAATAACACAACAAAAGCTTTCAATATGTATAAGAGCGCTTGTAACTTAATTAGACACAAGATCCCCTTAGCTATAAACAATCCAAGACACTTACAGGAGCCAGTTTTTTGCAATGCTCACACCTAGAGAGAAATATTTGTAAAGGTTATAAAGGATAACAGTGAATTGACAACTTAATTTCCTGCAATACCTCTTTTGCCTAGGCATCCAAACAAACTAAAAATACATGACTATTTTGCATTCTCATCTTGAATAGCTTCCTATGCAAAAGCATAGCAGGGTGTCACCTTTTTTAAAAAGGTCTGAACTCCAGCATTGTCATCCTAATAGTTTCAAGTAAAGACTTTTCAGACTTAACATCCAAATAATGAACTAATGCAGCATTACTCAAGGTTAACCTGCATGAGTCTCAATAAGTACTAACCTAATGGGAAATCTGAACAAGGATCTAACCAAAGAGAGAACAGCATGAAGTAACTACACAAAGTCTAAAGATGTGTTCTCTGTGACATATGTTTTTAAGGTAAGCTTGGAAGCAACTTCTGGGGATGACTGGCTTTAAAGAAATCTACAATTCTAAAAGGTCAGAAGTCTAACATTATTCATGCATCGTCATTTCCAAATGAAAACATTAAACTATTAACTGCAAGAGTTGTAACACTCTCTTTCACATAATAAATTCATGCCAGCTTATAACGTGTTGGAGTTGCATGCACCATAGGATGTCCAACTATAAGCTATCAAGAAATCTTGAAAATTCTCTAGGTATGGGCACTTTCACAAGTTTTCTCAAATACATTACAGCAGTTCTTTCTTCTTCTTTTTAATGCAAAAATGTGGCATTCCAGACAGCATTTGAATTTGGCATTGTCTTTCGATTCCAGTAACAAGGGTATGACGCAACCAGAGAAAAATTTCTACAACTTAGTTTGTTTTATCTAGTAAAAAATCCCGGATCACCCTCCTTTCCAATTCACAAACACCCTTTTGCAGCTTACATCCATATCTGCAACTGATTTCTCCATCCCTTCATTGAATTGATGCCCCAATTATTCAACAAACCCGACCACCCTAAACTGCTTCCCACAGCCCTTCTCTTCCTCATTTTTCAATCCACATTTGAACTGTTTCCCCTCTCTTCTTCATATTCGTCTACAGCAGGTATATCATCCTTTTTCGTTTTATTTATCTCCATTTTTTTGTTTTTTCCCTATCCCTCTGGTCTCTTCTTCCTAGGCAGCTAATCTCTTTGTTTCTCTCTTCTAGTTTCTCCCTTCTCATTTCCTTAGCTAAAGGACCAACAACAACCTGCTCGCACCACAGGAGACCCCATGAGAGATTACCATCACAAGTAGCAAAAAAAAAAACATATCATAAAGCTGAAACTAAATAACCCCGAGAGATGACCACCCAAAACAGCCAGCTAAAGACCCCCCATCGCCCCAGCATGAGCAATGGTACTGCAGCTGGGATTAATAGCACGACCACAGCTCAGTCCGCCCAAGTGCATCTTATGGAACTCCTCCACCAACCAAAGACAAAGACAATGTAAGCTGCAAAAGGGTAGTTTGTTTTATCTAGTACAAAGAAACAAAGAGAGCAGCTGACCTCTTGGGAGGCCATTTTACAAGAAACTTATTAATGAGTTCAGCTCATTTGTTGATGACTTAAAGAAAATAGTTTTATTAATGTGGACGCAATTGTTTATGAGTGGTTGTAATAAGCTCCTTTATTTGATTTATTTAAAATGAAAGTTTGTGGGCCTTTATTAACTTCCTCTGCTCTTCAGGAAAAAAAAATATTCATGATAGTTATAAGTGCCAAAAATCTTAAACTGTACAATATTGATGAAGGAATTATCTGAATTCTCAAGGTACTAAAACAATTTATTTATTACCTTGTAAACAGAACCGAAGCCTCCTTCCCCAAATTTATATGCATAAAAAAATCCTTTGTAGCAATTCTTATAGTAGCTAGATCAAGTCTAAGTGATTTTATGCTTTCAATCTCGCTATTTGTGCTTTTGATTCCATCTTCATTTAAGATCGCATCGTCTTTCATGTCTGCTTGAAAAATAAACAATTAAGACTCGTCCTCCAGGGTACACTAATCACCAACAAGTACACCTCAGTAAACACACTGTCGAATGTTGAAGAACACCTCATTGAACAAGTTGTTGGACTGTTGAACTTGATTAAGATAATCCATATAAACATCATGATACAACCATGGGAAGTGAGAAACTAATGTAACTTTTTTGCATCAAGCTTTGGTAAAACCAAAATGATGAAATATTTTCAGTGCATAAAACAAAGAAGTTATAAGACTGATAAGATATACAAAAAAAAACAAAGCAAACTTCAGAACAACTCAATAGAGTATGAAATTTGACAATTTTTACAAAAATGTAATATGTAATAAAGACCTAACCTGTTAATATGCTTCCATTGTCATAGACTTTGAAGTTGAAGCTATAATGAATCTATAAGAAGAATGAGCTGATGAAGAAATGAAGAACTCACCTGAAGAAGAAGGATTGTTCAATCGCTCGATTGTGTTGAGGGACCAATCGATCGTTCAATAAGGTGTAGCAAGGGTTGCAATCGATGAGGGAGGCGGTGATGGTGATAATGGAGGTGGTGGAGATGAACAATTTTCCCAGTACAAATAATCGAAATCCACATCAAGAATCGAACAATCTTCCTTTGTACCCAAAATTTTCTCAACATTCAAACTCAAATTGATGAACAATACAAACAGCAACAAGAATCGAAATGAAAGAGAAGGTGTCAACATTCACAGAGATGGAGGAGAAACTCATCACATCTATCAAACCTTAATTGCATCTCTCACACCGAGCGAATTCGACCAAGAAACACCAAAACCTAAAATTCGAAGAACACAAAATCTCTGTAAAATGAGGAGAAACAAGAATCCCTGCCTTCCAATTGAGCATGAACGAGAAGAAACAATCAACAATTTGATGGTTTGTTGTTCAAAATCACTAAAAACTCGGTCGAGTATCTATTCTTTTGCGCAACTTTTCCCTTTTTTGTTGATTATTTTCTTGATAGAGTAAAGAAAGAGAGGGAGAGAGGAAGGAAGAAGAAAAGATGGAAGCAAACATTGGTGGGAGGTGGTGATAGTGCTGGTGGTGAGTGGTGGACGATTTAGGGGGAAGAGGACGATGGAGAGTGGAGATCGAGAAAATAAGTGATAGGGTTTTAAGGGACGATTAGGTAAAAAAATCTATTTTTATTTATAACGACAGTTAAATCCGTCGCCATTAACTATAACCGTCGTTAAATAATATTATTCTACGACGGTTGAACAACCGTCGTTGAATAAAGTATTTGGCGACGGTTTTATCAACACGTCGCTAAATAACCGCCACTAACTTGCCAATTTCTTGTAGTGTGCCTTACTCATGTCTCTAATTTCCCCCCACCAGCTACTAAGAGACCAGGGAATACTAGCTTCATTTAATATCCACTGTTTGACCAATCTAGAATCCGTTTGGATCACACAACTTCGCAATCCTAGATCAATACAAAGTCTCAAACCTTCAAGTAAGGCCCTCATCTCAGCGGAGTTATTTGAGCCTTCACCAAAAATACATTGTCTAGCAGCTACAAATTTACCCTCGGCATTTCTAATAACCACACCTCCAGTAGTGTTATTTTCCATACACGAGCCATCAACATTTAGCGCATACCATCCTGTAGGAGGGAAAGCTCAATAAAGCACTCGAGGAGGAGATACTGTAACAATATTTTCCTGTATGTCCAACCTACTGAGCAAAGCCCCGTTATGATCCTTAATTTTAGGAATAAAGAATTTGGCCACGCATTTAATCCAGAAATGAACTTTAATAATCACATAGCTTGACGAAAACTCCTTTCCTTCAAATACTTGTATTACTTCAAATACTTTAATAATCACACACATTTAATCCAGCTTATTGCTTTGCACCTAGCTCAAATATTTGTAGTATGTAATCCTTTGAACTAGCCAGTTGGTCAAGCTTTGTAACTTTTTGATGATCAATAAAGTTCGTTTTTTCTGAATTCACTTTCTTATATACTCTGAATGATTGTGAATCATATAGGCCGGTGCAAATAAATCTTTTGGACTATCGAAAAAGATGAGACAGTTTTAACTTTAAGTATGAAATGGGCTTACCTGTCTCAGAAGGAGACATGTGTGGTCCTGATTCAGCCTATGTATTTCCCTTGGCGAAGTAGCATGATTCGCCAATGATAGCGAAGTTATTGAAGAATGATCTTTATGTAGGCCAGTCGTATCATGCAGGTTGCCCGCTTTCTAAGTAGGTGCTGGCATGTTGAAATACTGCTACTTAGCTCTGTAGAAAAGTGGAGTGACAGTGAGATAATTTTTTTAGGACTAGATTATGAACCATACTCTAACTTATTGTTTAGTTGAGTCTTGGTGGTCAGGATATTGCCTTGGCCTGTATGGACTGGAGCAAATAAATGCGTCGAGTCATTTGAGAACTTGACTCGTTAGCAAGTGTGTTGCCTTAGTTTCTGAGAAGGACTATGCCATTTTTAGAGTGGTGAGTTGGATTGAGAAAGACGAAATTCTTTTTTTAAATGAATTTTTTTTTAATGCTTGGGTGGTGGAGGTGGAGAAGGATAAGGAAGGGGGCGATTGGATTGAAGAAGATGAAATATTTATATATTTTTTTTAAAGTAGGATTTTTCTTAAAATATGGTTGTTGTTTTGGTTGGACCTTTAGTAGTTCTTCAAGATACAAAACATTCAATCTTAGTCTTTAATCTTTCAAGAGTATTTTGTGATCAAAATTTGTACACTTTTAAAAAGCTCATATTCGAATAAATAATTGAGGGGGTAAGCGCAATTAACCCAATATATAATGGGTAATTTGCAACTTGCCCCCTATTATACATATTTAATTAAAAAGTAGACCATTCATTAATCACTATTACAATTACCCTCTTGACTAGCAGACAACGCCCACTGACCTAGAGTTTTCAAAGTATATTACCAAAATGCCCCTCAAAAATAAAAAAAACTTAACTTTAATGCTTCGTAT
The DNA here is from genome assembly GCA_003290165.1 of Berberis thunbergii. Classification (NCBI taxonomy): domain Eukaryota; kingdom Viridiplantae; phylum Streptophyta; class Magnoliopsida; order Ranunculales; family Berberidaceae; genus Berberis; species Berberis thunbergii. The sequence continues at coordinate 4,328 of QNQO01002164.1, read as the reverse complement.
TTTTAACATCTCACCACAAGAAAAATCCTAAGGACCAAATGAAATTATAATCGTATTTTGAGAAAAATTCAACAATTGATTTAAAAAATTTTGAATTTTAAACAACTCGTCTCAAGGTAAATCTAACGATCCAAATTTAATCACACACATATCGAGGTAAATCAAACTATCCAGATTTAATCACATGTCTCGAGGTGAATCTACTATGTTTTATCACACGCATCTCGAGGTAATTTAATAGATATATTTAATCGTGCATGCACCTCGATGTAAATCTAACGATTCAGCTTTAATCACACATATCTCGAAGTAAATCTAACTATCCAGATTTATTCTAGGGTTGAAAACCGAATCGACTTTGGTCGGTTTCAAAATTTTCAAATCGAAACCAAACCGACCATTAAGAAAATTGAACTAATTTTAATTTATGTAAACCGTAATCGAACCAGACCGACTAAAACCAAAATAAAACCGAACCGACGACTATTTTAAACATAGTATAATATTTGTATGTAAAGTATATAATTTTTATTATATATACCGGTCGATTCGGTTTTGCCGGTTAAATCACTTACAAACCGAAAATCTAACCGAACTAATCGGTTCAGTTGGCTTAATCGATTTTTTGTTCAACCCTAATTTAATTAGACACATCTTGAGGTAAATCTAAGTCTAGATTTAATCACACACATCTCGAGGACATCTAACAGTCATATTTAATTGTGCGCGTGCCTCGAGGTAAAACTAACTATTTAGATTTAGTCGCATACATCGAGGTAAATTCAACTGTCCATATTTAATAATATACACATCTCGAGAAAAAAATTGATGGTTATTATTCCTCCTCATTCCTCGTTTCCCTTCTTAATCGCACTCGCATCTTGATAAATAAGCCGTTTCAAATTTAATCGTGCACACATTTGAAGGACAATCTAACGACAAATTTTTTTTCACTTCTTAATCATCCTCGTTCCCGTTCTTCCTCCTTTGGTTCAGCCGTAAGATTTTCCTCTAGATGCGTGCATAATTAAATTTGAATTGTTACATTTTTTTGAGATGTGTGCATGATTAAATTTACCTCGAGATTTTCAAATCGAAACCGAACCGACCATTAACAAAATCGAACTAATTTTAATTTATGCAAACCTTAATCGAACCAGACCGACTAAAACCAAAATAAAACCGAACCGACGACTATTTAAAACATATTATAATATTTTTATGTAAAGTATATAATTTTTATTATATATATCCTGTAGATTCGGTTTTGCCGGTTAAACCACTTACAAACCGAAAATCGAACCAAACTTAAACCGAACCAATCGGTTCCGTTGGTTTAATCATTTTTTTGTTCAACCCTAATTTAATCAGACACATCTTGACGTAAATCTAAGTCTAGATTTAATGACACACATCTCGAGGTACATCTAATGGTCAAATTTAATCATGCACATGCCTCGAGGTAAATCTACTATTCAGATTTAGTCACATACATCGAGGTAAATTCAACGGTCCATATTTAATAACATACACATCTCGAGAAAAAAATTGATGGTTATTATTCCTCCTCATTCCTCGTTTCCCTTCTTAATCGCACTCACATCTTGATAAATCAGCCGTTTCAAATTTAATCGTGCACACATCTGAAGGACAATCTAACAACAAATTTCTTTTTCACTTCTTAATCATCATCGTTCCCGTTCTTCCTCCTCTGGTTCAGCCATCAGATTTTCCTCTAGATGCGTGCATAATTAAATTTGAATTGCATTTTTCTTGAGATGTGTGCATGATTAAATTTACCTCGAGATGTGTGCACAATTAAATTAAACCGTCTGACTTTCCTCGAAATGTGAGCACAAATAAATTTTGGACTATCAGATTTCTCCTGAGATGCGTGCATGATTAAATTTGAACGGTTAGATTTATCTCAATATGCGAGTACAATTAATTTGAACTGTTAGATTTACCTTGAGATCCAATCATAATTAAATTTAGACCATCGGTTTTTTTTCGAGATGAAAACATGATAAAATTTTTGAATGCCTAATTTTCTCGAGATACGTGCATGATTAAATTTAAGTGATTAGGCTTACCTCGAGGTGTGTGTACAAATAATTTGAACCATTAAATTTACCTCGAATTGTGTGCATAATTTAATCTAAAATGTTAGATATTCCTCGAGATGCATTCACATTAAACTTGGACTGATTAAATTTAGACCGTTGGATTTCCTTCGAGATGTGGGTACGATTAAATTTTGAATCGTTAGATTTACATCGAGATGAGCTGTTTGAGATATAAAATTTGGATCGTTGGATTAAATCAGGTCCTTTGGATTTTTCTCGAGATGCACTATTTGAAATTTAAAATTTCCTTGAGATAAGTTACGTAACATTAAATCTGGACGTTGGATTTTCCTCGAGACGAGCTGTTTGAGATATAAATTGTAAATCAAACAGTTGGATTTTTCTCGAGATACGATTAAGATTTCAGTTCGCCCTTAGAATTTTCCTCGAGATGAAATGTTCGAGATACGAAAGATAAAATCTTAGCTTTTGATTTCTCAGGGGCATTTTGTTTTTAACTTGAAAAACTGATGGTCAATGGACATTGACCGCTAGTCAAGGTTGAGTAATTGTAATAGTGATTAATGATGAGTCTACTTATTAATTAGCTATATATAATAGGGCCAAGTTACAAATTACCCATATATAATAAGGGTGGGCATCCCATCTAGCGATCCAATCCCGATCTAGAATAGGATGGGATGATATGAAGATTTTCAATCCCGCCAATTCCGTACCGTCCCGTACTGATTTTGTAATATTTATTATTAATAATTTTTAATATTTATTTTAGAATTGCAATTGTTTGGATGTCATAAAAGTTTGAGCATAATTTTACAGGCTGTGTATTATTGTGTTACAGAATGAAGTTTATTACGAAAATTCTAAAATGCACTGGTTTTTTTACTTGGGATTTAGCCTGGATGGTGCCAAGCACGTGCACCATCCCGCGCATGCCATTCACGTGCCTTTAAAGTGGACAAAAAAAAAGAGAAACCAATCGAGCATTTGTTCTTCGACAAAGAAACCATAAACCCTAGATCCAATTTCTAGATCCAATCGGCTTAGAAACCCTAGATCCAATCGGCTCGCAAGTAAACGGGTACACGACTGCGAGATCATCCTGCGACCCAATCGGCTTCAGCAAGATCATCCTACGACAGCGAGATACTGCAACACCTCAAAACCCAGAAATTACACCCTGCTTCGGGGGATTACACTCTGCCTACTGCTTCGGGTTAGGAATCTTCGCAAGCGAGGTATAATGAAATTTTTTTTGTGTTGAGACATCGTTTCTGTTTAGTTTAGTTTTGGAATTTGGGTTTTGTTTAGTTTCTATGTTTGGGATTGTTAAGTGAATTTTCAGTCTGAGTTTTAGTTTTCTTCTTCCTCATCTGGTGATTGTACGTTTCTTGTCTTGAAATTGCACTGTAAGCAACCATTCACGATTGAAATTGCACTGAAATTAGCATGAAACAGTGTTGAGGACAACCTCAGCACGATTACTTTCTTTTATTTTCTGTAAATGGTAACTGAAACAGTGTTGAGGACAACCTCATTTGCTATTTCAAATTTGTTAGCAATATGAGGTCAACCTCAATTTCTAAATGCTAATTCAATTTTTTTGTTGTTAGCAAATTGAGGTTGTTTCAGTGTTAGCAACCTCAATTCTGAATTCTATTTCAATTTTTTGTTGTTCTAATGCAATTTATTTGTTGTTTTAATGCAATTTCTGAATGCAATTTTTGTTGTTGTTCTAATGCAATTTCTGAATGCTATGAGGTTGAACACTATAAAAACTAACATTTCAGGTTGAACACTATAAATGCTGTGAGGTTGGCAATTTATTTCAGGTTGACACTATTTTTTGTATTGAAATTGCATTAGAGGACAAGAAACACTATAAAATGTATTTTATCTGAAATGTATTCTTGTCCACTATAAAATTGGATAAGAATACCGTATAACAGTGTTGAGGACAACCTCATAGCATTCATAGTGTTGCATTTTTTATAGTGTTGACATTTCAGGTTGAACACTATAAATGCTATGAGGTTGGCAATTTATTTCAGGTTGTCCACTATTTTTTTGTATTAGAAATTTTAGTATGAGGTTGTTTCTAATGCAATTTCTGAAATGTATCTCAGTATTTTTTATGAAATGTATTTTTTGTTGTTTCTAATGCAATTTATTTTTATGTATTCTTGCCTGTGTCACCCCAACTAACATATGTTACTTTGCCAACGCAGGAATGGCATACCT